>BQNB010063210.1:0-31097 GCA_026074375.1 Tanacetum coccineum | reverse complement strand
TTTGTGAGTTAAATTTCCATTCGTCATCAGCAGTAAGCACGTTTGGTTTGTAAATGGAAATTCATTTTGGGCCTTGGATTGAATTAGGCCTCATTTGATTTGGGTCTACATTCGTGTGGACTGTATCATTGCAATTTACAAATGCGTATAAACAAGCAAAAGAACCCGCGCGTTGCGGCGGGACTAATTTTTTCCCGAATAATTTCTTTTGCGTTTCAGGAGTTTTTTTTTTGCGATGCGTTATGGCGGGGTTAATTTTTAATATTTTCTTTTTTTGGAACGGTTTTGTAATTTTTTTTACGGGAATTTTTGTGTAAGAAAATCGTAAATAGTTAAAAGGTGGGGGTACGTTTTGTTTTTTTTTTACTTTGGGCTAGATTTTAGGCTATTTTTGGGTTGTTTTTTTTTTGGCTAATTTTTTCCCGGATATTTCATTTTATGTACGATTCGGGAAAAAAAAATTTGCGTTGGGACGGGTTAATTTTTTCTCGAATATTTTCTTTTTTTGGGACGGTTCGATATCTTTTTATTTGGGCCGATGAATGTAAAAAAGTTTGTGTAAAAAAATCGTAAATAGTTAAAAGGTGAGGATCCGTTTTGTATTTTTTTTTTGGCTAATTTTTTCCTGGATATTTCCTTTTTTTTTACGATTCGGGAAATTTTTTATTGCGTTGGGAGGGGTTAATTTTTTCCCGAATATTATCTTTTTTTGGGACAGTTCGATATCTTTTTATTTGGGCCGATGAATGTAAAAAAGTTGTGAACAATAAAAACTTGACATGTTTTTTTTGTTAATTATTTTACGGGATTTTTTGTGTAAGAAAATCGTAAATAGTTAAAAGTTGAGGGACCATTTTGTATTTTTTTTTACTTTGGGCCAGTATATTAGTAACAATTTTTTTAAAATAGCTTATGTGTTGGGCCTCATGTTTAAAGTGTTTTTTTTTTCTATATGGGTTATTTTTAATATAATGGGTTGTACGTTTGTGACCATATCAATTATTTTTAAAGTTATTAGGTATCGAAGATGTTTCCGCGGGTATTTTTTTTATCTGAATAAATCGGAACTTTTGTAATATTTTTTTTCCCTCCTACTTTGTGCATACAAATTAAAAAAAAACAAAATAATTAAAAAAAAAAAAAAACTAAAATCGGGCTGGCCCAAAATGAGAGCCCGTTACTGTAGCAAAGTGATACACTGTCAAATGACTGTGGATTTTCATCTTATGTGTATATTAGTAATACAAGCAAAAGAACCCGCGCGTTGAGGCGGGGCTAATTTTTTCCCGAATAATTTTTTTTTACGTTTCGGGGGTTTTTTTTTTGCCGATGCGTTATGACGGGGCTAATTTTTAATATTATTTTATGCGAATTTTAGGCTAGTTTGTCGACAAATGTGTATATTAGTAATAAGTTTTTTTATATGGCTTATGTGTTGGGCCTCATGTTTAAAGTGTTGTTTTTTTTGCTATATGGTTTTTTTAATATAATGGGTTGTACGTTTGTGACCATATCGAATATTTTAAAGTTATTAGGTATCGAAAATGTTTCCGCAGGTATTTTTTTATCTGAATAAATCGGAACTTTTGTAATATTTTCTTTTCCTCCTACTTTGTGCATACAAATTTAAAAAAAAAAAACCAAAATTGGGCTGGCCCAAAATGGGAGCCCATTACTGTAGCACTGTGGCCCACTGTCAAAATGACAGTGGATTTGTCCACAAATTAATGTGTATATTTCAGGAATTTTTTTTTTGCATTGAGACGGGTTAATTTTTTCCAGAATATTTTCTTTTTTTGGGATGATTCTATATCTTTTTTTTGGGCCAGATTTTGGGCCAGATTTTATGCGAATTTTAGGCTAGTTTGTCGACAAATGTGTATATTAGTAATAATTTTTTTTATATGGCTTATGTGTTGGGCCTCATGTTTAAAGTGTTGTTTTTTTTTGCTATATGGGTTTTTTTTAATATAATGGGTTGTACGTTTGTGACCATATCGATTATTTTAAAGTTATTAGGTATCGAAGATGTTTCCGCGAGTATTTTTTTTTATCTGAATAAATCGAAACTTTTGTAATATTTTTTTTCCCTCCTACTTTGTGCATACAAATTTAAAAAAAAAAAACTAAAATCGGGCTGGCCCAAAATGGGAGCCCGTTACTGTAGCAGGTGACCCACTGTCAAAACGACAGTGGATTTGACGCCTAATGTGTATATTTATAATGAGTTGTATCATAAATCAAGTCATGCCACTAGTGTGCATTATAATATGTGTTTGATTGTGTGTTTTTATTATAAAAAATCGTGTATTTGGGGCCATCGGGGGTAGTTGGACTTGTATTACGAGGGATGATGTTTTCTTTTTTTGCGTAAGTGATGATGTTGTTTTAAAAGAAAAACTCGAGGTGGCATCAAAAATGGTCATAGCTTGAGTTATAAGACCTGATGTTCTATATATAAAAGATACGTAAGGAAATAGAAAATGTACATCAACGGAAGGCCAAATGTAAAGCTCTCACTGTGACGAATCAAACCCCATGTCCTTGCTACCTTGAGTGGATTTAAATCCGTTTTCGTAATGCTATTCGGTAGTTCGTGGTGTCCAAAAAAGTCGACCCGAACATGAACCTGAATAAGCATATTCGCGTCGGGTTACTCGGATCAATAATCTTATTCGGGTTATCCAAATACCTGAATGCTAAATATGACTGAGTTTCAGGTTAAATATGTGTGCATAACTCGGACTCGGGTCGACCCGTTTCACCCGAATAAGGATATTTTTTATATTTTTTAATTTTTTTTACTCCGTATAACTTATCTGTGAAAACTTATAGAACATCGCAATTTTTTTATCATGTTACTCATAATCGGGTTGACCCGGTCCTGAATGGACCTGATTCAAGTAAACTCGACTACCCCAAGATTAAATAGGTGATAGAGACCAATTAGAGGAGGTCAATCTCCTAAGATAGATAGCTATTTGAGTTAGCAACTCTCCAAGAAATTAAGAAAGGAACAAGACAAATTTTAACACATTTTTCTTCTCTAACTCATTAATCAAGCAAGTTACATTTATACAGGAAATAAAACTAGTAGTGGTATCATAATCTTAAGGCCCAAGAACAGAAAACATGGGAAGTTAAATACACGTAGTGCTAAAGTGGTAGACTTGTGGCTCCTAAAATATTGCATGAAACAGTGCATGTGGAAAATAAAGAGATCGTGGTTGCTTCTGGTCTTCATGCACGTATCAATACTCCTCGTCTTAAAACGAGTCTTGTCCTCAAGGCTCATGGTTAAGTGCCTCGGGTCCCATGGCTCCCAAGGTGGTTTTGGTTCGGTTCGGAGAAAAACAAGCTTTGGTGGATGACATTGATGACCTACAAAAAATGTGTTCACGCAACGGAAAATGGGTAACATGTCCATGATGACCGGTTGAAGAGGAGCTCGAGTTTGTGTGGTGACATCATGTTGGATCTTGGTAATAAATATAGCGGTGGCGTTGAGTGGCTGAGCGACGGATTTACGATGGTTAATTTTCAGCCCATTGTTTTTCGGAGGTAGTGTGATAATTGGTTGTGTGCTTGTTGGTGTCGTGGTGATGGTTGAGGTGTTAGTATCCCCACCGGTTGGCGAGGCGTTTCCAACGGTTGGAGAGCTCGAGTGTATGTGGATCATTGTCTAAATTAGCTATGGTATCAGCTAAGGTAACCATAGATTTTTTTAGGCGTGATGGTTTTGATGTTGGTGGTGGAGTATACGAAGGATGGTCGAGATAATACTTGCATACATGGTCGGGATATTACTTGGCCATGGTTTCCGCCAACTAGGCCATGGCGGCTTCGATTCGTAGGCCTATAGGGCGAGAATGTATGGCGTCGTCGATTGGAGACATAAGTAAGATGAATGAAAGCACCAAATGATAGAGACCAATTAGAGGAGGTCAATTTCCTAAGATAGATAGCTATTTGAGTTAGCAACTCTTCAAGAAATTAAGAAAGGAATCTCATTAACCAAGCAAGTTACATTTATATAGGAAATAAAACTAGTAGTGGTATCCTAATCTTAAGGCCCAAGAACAGAAAACATGAGAAGTTAAATACACGTAGTGTTAAAGTGGTAGACTTGTAGTTCCTAAAATATTGCATGAAACAGTGCATGTGGAAAATAAGAGATCGTGGTCTTCTGGTCTTCATGCACGTATCAATAGGTTCGGTTCGGGTTCGGTGATATTTTTAGTCTCAACTCGACTTGACCCAAACCCGACTAACCCAACTGAACTAACACCCCTACCGGTAGCCATGGTAGTCATTGTTTAGTAGGTTACGCATCTATTACATTTATATTACTCTATCAAATAAACGATCAAATTTCACTAACCGGCCTTCCATCAATTATGTACGTAAAGTTGTTATTCTACTTTTTATGTTTTCTAGCACGGGGTTCGATTCCAACTTATATCCATTATTTTTCGTTCAAAAAAACAACAGGTGTAATTAGAATATGTAATGAATTCCTACAACTTCCGTATTAGAAATGTTGGAAATTATTATATTAAACATGTAATATATGAGTAAAACCTAGCGGATAAAGATCACGTATAGTATACAATTAATTAACATAATCAAGAACAAACCTTGTTTACCTTTTCTTGTTGCGGATTCGATCAAGAAAGAATAAAGAACAATTTTCTTTTTTTCTTGAAGACTTACACGAAAACCACTAGAGATTCAAAGGTATAGATCCTCTATGATTCAAACACAATACGTTTAATAGCAAAACATATTCTATTACTTATAAACGATAAGAATGCAAATCACTTTGTTCTTGAAAACCAAAACCGAAACCTTGCCTACAAAGGGGTGTTTCAACCGGCACCAAGAATAGGAGAGAAGAAGAGAAGAAAAACTTGCTTAGGGTTTCCAAGAGATGTCAAATACTAAACCAAAGGATTCATTATATAGACTTAGGAAACTTGGCTTGCAAGTCAAGCAATCCCACCTCATTTGGGACTCCTAAACCGTCTGGCCTAGCAAGAGGGGAGGGAATTTGAACTTTTTCTTTTCTTCGTTTTACATGTAAGTCCTTCTAGTTAACATTTAACGACTATTAGTAAAACACCGTTAAGTAACAAGTTAGTTAACGTCCGTTATATATTCTTATCGTTTAAATATAATTAATATACTACATATAGCATTTAGTTATATTAATTGTTTCTACGTTTTAACGTGTGTGACCCCATAAGCTCACGTAATTTTCGGACATACATTTATTCGTGATATGGACATATCCCAACAACGCCTACTTGGACATGTCTCAAATAAATGTAATAACATTAGTAAGCGTCTAACAACACGCCAATGCTCCCGGAAATACCTGAATGTAGTTTCGTAAAGTCTCAGTTAAATAATTTAAGTATTTACTATCCCTTTGTTACCGATATTATGTTAAAAATAAACATGGATCTACGTAATTCCATTAATTAACGATTATGTTTCTCGTTCTTATAATTAATCAAGATTACCAAAATTCATCGAGATATTCTATATTAAATTTGGGTGCGGCCACACATACATCTGATTAGTCCAACGAGGGGCCCAGTGGCATCATTATTCAAAAGCCGGTTGAAGGAACAAATTCTATATTGAATACATGTGTCAGTCATGTGCTTCACAACACTTATGAAAATAGTCCTTATAACTACCTTATTAAGGATATCCTACCAGCTGAATACACGTGTCAGTCATGTGCTTCACAACACTTTTGAAAATAGTCCTTATAACTACCTTATTATGGCTTCTAAACAATTCAGTTCAGGACCCGAGCCTCAACTCTTGACTCCTGGATACATCAATTCAAGACTCGTGCAAAACCCATTTTCTTCAACACCATATGTTTCACCTTCCAATAAAGATTGAGATATTCTGTTTCAACCATTGTTTGACGAATACTTCCGGCCCCTACCAAGTGTTGTATCTCTTGTTCTTCCTGCTGCTATTCCAATACCAGCTGATACAATTGATACACCTTCATCAACAACAATTGATCAAGATGCACCGTCTGCTAGTACTTCACCAACAACTGAGAAAACACAATGTCTAGTCATTCATCAAGGTGTTAAAGAACAACAAATTCAAGGAAATCAAAATGCATAATTTGATAATGATCCCTTCATCAATATTTTTACTCCAGACCTGAGTTCTGAAGAATCATTATCAAGGGATGCCATTCCATCAAATTTGCATCAAATCAACCAACTGTATGATCATCTCAAAAAATGGACAAAGGATTACCCGTTGGACAATGTTATTAGAAATCCTTCACGACCGGTTTCAACAAAACGCCAACTAGAAACCGATGCCATGTGGTGTTATTTTGATGCATTTCTCACTAAAGTCGAACAGAAAAACTACAAAGAAGCTATGAAAGAATCTTGTTGGATTAATGCCATGTAAGAGGAGATTCGTGAATTCGATTGAATTCAAGTGTAGGAACTAGTACCTCGCCCTAATCATATTATGCTCATCAACCTCAAGTGGCTTTTCAAGGTTAAGTTAGACGAATTTGGGGGAGTATTAAAGAACAAGGCTCGATTAGTGGCTAAAGGTTATCGTCAGGAAGAAGGAATCAATTTTAAAGAATCGTTCACACTGGTTGCAAGGATAGAGGCCATCAGAATCTTCAAAGCAAATGTCGCCCACAAGAATATGACCGTCTACCAAATAGACGTCAAGACTGCATTTTTGAACGATGTGCTAAGGGAAGAGGTCTGTGTCAGTCAACCTGAGGGGTTTGTAGATCAAGATCATCCCAACTACGTGTACACACTGAAGAAGGATCTTTATGGGTTAAAACGGGCTCCACGTGCTTGGTACGACATGCTGTCAAAGTTTCTACTCTCTCATAAATTCTCAAAGGGTGTTATCGATCCAACATTGCTCATGAGGAAAGAAGGAAAGGATTTCTTACTGGTACAAATTTATGTCGATGATATCATTTTTGCTTCTACAAATCCTGAATTTTGTAACATTTTTGCAAATGAGATGAGTTCAAAATTCAAGATGTCGATGATGGGAAAAATGTCTTTCCTTTTAGGATTACAAATTTCTCAAAATCCCAGAGGCGTCTTTATAAATCAATCCACATATGCTCTTCAAATAATTAAGATATATGGAATGGACTCTAGTGACCCTGTAGACACTCCAATAATAAAGAGAGCTAAATTTGATGAATATCCACAAGGGATACCAGTTGACCCTACTCGTTATCGATGTATGGTCGGCTCCTTTATGTATCTTACATCCAGCAGACATGACCTAGTATTTGTTGTCTGCATATGTGCCCGATATCAAGCAAGGCCTACCGAAGAGCACCTTACTGTAGTTAACCGGGTATTTTGGTACCTTAAAAGAACCATTAACATGGGTCTTTGGTATCCGAAGAACACCGGAATTGAACTAACAGCATACGCAGATGCAAATCATGCATGGTGTCAAGATACTAGACGAAGTACATCTGGCAATGCACAGTTCTTGGAAGACAAACTTGTGAGCTGGTCATCAAAGAAACAGAAGAGCATTCTTGTCTCAACTACAGAGGCAACATACATATCCCTATCTGGATGTTGTGCCCAAATCCTATGGATGAGATCACAGTTGACAAACTATGGGTTTGCATTCAACAAAATTCCTCTATATTGTGATAACAAAAGTGCTATCGCTCTATGCTGCAATAATGTCCAGCACTCAAGATCTAAGCACATTGACATCAGATACGATTTCATAAAAGAGCTGGTTGAAAACGGTGTGGTTGAACTGTATTTTGTAAGGACAGAATATCAACTTGCGGACATATTCACCAAAGCATTAGCTAGGGAACGTTTTGAATTTCTCTCCAATAGCCTTGGAATGCAGGGTATGACTTCTGAAACACTCAAGCGTCTTGCAGAATCAGAGGAAGAGTCATTTTATACACTCTTCATGTATCCTGTGTAAATATTTATTCAAAAATCCAAAAAGATTTTCCATTTTCGAAAAACTTTATAAAAAGAAAATAAAAAAATATAAAACCAGAAAAACCAAATACAAAATTAAAAAATTAAAAAATATGTTTCATGACATGTCTTATTAAATCAATAATATTTACGGGCTTAGAAATGTCATTCAACAATGACACGGGGTCGTAAATAAAGTTCGAGCAGAAGTTTCAAATGTTTTCAAAACATGTCAATGGCTTACAGTTATCTTAGACTATAACCCAGTCTTTAATTTAAAGGAAAGTATATCGTCAAAAAGATAACTTATCCTCACAACGGGAAAAGAAATTTTCTCGGTCATGGACTACTTTATGTTCATGTAAATGGCTTGTGTATACTTTGCTACACAACCCGTGCTTTCTCAAAGGCAAGTGTACGCTTCAATGCATTTGGTCCTTTTAAAAGTAGAGAAATCTTCTTTAACCCAAACAATTTTTCTCACAAATATTGAATTTACAAATCAAGTTCGGGTTAATCATTTAAAAATGTGTTGTATTAAAATCAGAATCCATCACAAAAAGATTTTCAACAAAATTCGACCACTCGAACAAATACAATAGATCGTTAAATAGAAAGGGTCTTTGTTCGAGGGGGAGAAAGCGTTTTGGAATAATCTTCAACAAGTCACGAAAAGTATACGGAAAAAGTTTTAACATAACGAATAATAATTTGAGGGGGAGTTAACTAAGCTTAACTTCAAGGGCTTCAGTTGTCATAAGTTAATAACTTTAGGGGCTTAAATATAATTTCACGATTAGTGGCTTAGGCTTAAAACTACACACGACCAATATTGCCAACACCTCATAGTTTTAAAAGGCTTGGGAATGTTTGAAAATAATCACATAGTTTTAAAAGCCTTAAAGTTGAAGATATGTTGCTGATTAAGTTAATCATGTAAAAATGTAGTGTAACTTCATAAGTATGTAGTGTTCGAGTATAATTTTTCAAGAATTTTTCAATAAATTTAAAATCTTTCAAAATTGTGTACTCAACACTATATCAGGTCCTCAATAATTGAGGGGGAGCAAACGAACTTGTTCTAAGAAAATCATGCTATTACCATTTTCTCCCATATGTATGTGATCGTCTTTGACTTAAGTGCGTCTCTTTCCTCCTTGTGCAAAACTCTTTCGAATCTCGTTGCACATGTGTAGGGGGAGCATTTCTTAAAGATGAAACTATCAAAGTGTCAAACGTTTTGATTTATATCAAACACCTTGATTGATTTTCAAATGGTTTTATGGTTACGATCGTTATACCCAACAACCAACTAATTCACGATGGCGGTGAAGTTATAAGGTGGTTAGGGTTAGGTATACGTCCAATAATCCAACTAGAACCGAAGGGATCTACCCAAGTACATTCTATTAGATAGAATTAGAAGTCCTTAGGAAAGATGAAGTTGAATGAAAATAAGGAAAAAATGTTGACTAAGGCATGAATTAGCATTGGAACAATCATAACAAGGTGCCAGTAATGATGTCTTGGTAAACATTGAAGGGGTTGAAGAATGAAAAAAATTATAAAGATAAAGGGTGAAAAGAAAGAAGCCCTCCTTACATTTAGGCATAAACCGGGACAATACATATGCTATCAGAATCACTAAGATGATCTCTAGTATTGAAGATAGTCATCATGGACCCAGTGATGCAATGCACAACCCTCCCAAGCCATTCAAGGTCTCTCAAAAGATTCTTGTTTCATTTCCCACGGATATAAACATGTTATCTAACGACTTTATCACTGCGAGTTAGTTGGTATTAAAAAGGTGGCAATCAGCTCCAGCCTATGATCATTAAAACCAAAACGCACATATTGAGTCTAGAGCCAAACGAGATCATTATAAATCTCATTAGGACATAATTCCAAAGTACTCTTGTTGTTCACAAACAAAGAACACAAGTGATATTTAAGAGTCCTACGCATTATCCTTGTGATATTGTCAGAACATTCAGAGTGATACTCTTTAATCTCACAGTGACGAATGGAAATCCTTCCGGTGTCAACATCAAGCAGCACTGCGGTAGGTGACTTGCGAGATTCTATATGGATCAAGCTTGTGTCAACTAGATATCGATTTTGGTCCAGTCTATGAATTGACGACTCAATCAGTCAGAGAGTAACTAACTCTTTCACTCTTATCATGTTGTCTGCTTTGAGACATTCTGATAATGAGAACAAGCTAGTGTAGTTGGAAACCCTCTCAAGGAGGTTCTTTGAATCTACCTGATCACAAGTACATTATTCATACTGTAAAACGGGGAACCGTAGGTTATTGGAACCGATCTTTGATGAACGACAAAGCCATATTCGTCCATATTTGTTGTTTATTGCTAACCCTTAAGTGCGGGTTTATAAAATGGTGGAAAGACCTCGTTCCAGTTGAGTCGGATTCATAACCGCATGCTCATAATCAAGACTTAAAGTTTCAAGAAATCAAGAAAGCTCAAGATCAAACAAAGATAAAGACTTTCGCTACTCTGATATTCAACATCTTCCTTAAAGACATAAAGTGATCAAGTTAAATATTATCAAGGGAGATTGTTAGACAACTTTCAAGAAACATAAAGTATGAGCATGGTGGTCCAACGACACAAGATCGCAAGAAGGCAAAGTATTGCAAAGATAATCAAGTGATGATGCAAGAGTTATGATCTCAAGAAGTTCAGAGACAAGTGATAAAGGCTCAAAGATCACAGCTTATCAAGCATGATGGAACAAGCTCAAGATTAAAGATTTAAGAACACTACAAAGATACATGATAAAGATCAAGATTCAAGTGTACGAGAAAGATTGAAGAACATTCATAGAATGCTAAGCTTAAGATATTTGTAATCTGGAGTGACCTCCCTTAGAGGAAGATTGTTAGGATTCTAGAAAAGACTCGGTCGCTCCAAGCATTTACGTTTCTAGCTCGTAGACTAAGTTATGTAATAAGTAGTAATTTAACTGGGTCAATCCATGGTAAGCCCATGAAAGCCCACGAGTATGGCAAGTATGTAAACCCTCTCCACACATGGAGAGGGTGTTGGTTGAACCATTTCTCACATAGTGCATGTGTGTGTTTTTATATGTGTACTTCCATCCCTCTATCTCTCTAGATTTCTCTCTCTAGAACTTCATAGTATATTGATGTGTGTTTGAGATAAATCATTATCCACTTGATGACATCGATCCATAAAGTGATATCTTGTTAGTTAGGGTTGTCCAATATGCAAACATGTGAATATCATGTGAGTTTGGCGGACAAATTCTTTAATATTCAAAGAATATTACCAATAATTCAAATTTGTTTTAATTTAACTATACTCCCATATAGTTGATTGACAAAATGGACATATTTAGAATAACAAAATTATTCACGGACTAAACATGCCAATATATGATACAATTAATATTAAATGAAAACAAATATACCAAGTACCCTTATCAAAATAATAAACACGCGGATCTACATGAAACTACTTGCTAAACGAAGTCCAATGCTCCTAGCATGTTGAGTAAGCTTGCCATTTGGAAAAGCCTTCGTAAATGGATCAGCTAGATTGTCATCTGTGTAAACTTTAAGAAGATTGACTTCACCCAATTTGATGCACTCACGAACGTAATGATATCTTCTAGGATAGTGTCTGACGCCTTTTTGAACTCATGGTTCGTTGGCTATAATGATTGCATAAGAATTGTCGCAATACATCTTCATAGGTTCGCTATTTGTGGGTATAATGCCAAACCCATAAATAAACTTCCTAATCCAAACAGCTTACATTGCAGCTTATGAAGTAGCTATGTATTCAGCTTTTGTAGCGGACATTGCAGTAGTACTTTGCTTGGAGCTTTTCCAATCTACTGCACCTCCATTCAAAATGAAGATGTGTCATGTCTGAGATTTTATGTCATCTATGTCGGTCTCGAATCCAGACTCACAGTAGCAAGTAACTCTGAGCTCCGCTTCAAGATTCCCACCATAAACCAAGAACATATCTGTGACAACCCATAATTTCATGTCATTTTACGTTAATAAACTCAGACTATTTACTTTGAACTTTTACGCATTTACTTTTAATTTCAACCGTTAAGTTAAACCGCGTAAACCGAAAATCAACAATTAACGTAAACCGGCATCAAACAAATAAAATTTTACGTCAAGCAAGTGTTATATAATTATTTCAAAGATAATTTGTAACTTTTCGTATTTTATTTTTATACTTTACGTAAAACGTTTACGTTTCGCGTTATGGACTTTCATGCATGCATGTAAACTATACCACCTTTACAAATACCCACAATACTTATATCTTACCAAAAATTTATTATTTCCCTCCCTCTAATACACAACCCAACCGACCCCATGTATCCTCATATACAAAATAATACCAAAACTATACTACATTAGATAATACTAACTAGCTAAAGTATTTACCAACTCCTACTAGCTTTCTTACACCAAGTCTTACAACAAGCAACCTTCCATTCTTTTCTTACAACATCCCATGCCCCTCCCTTTAAATTTCATGAATGATTTGAACTTGTGTCTCCTAGATATTTCCTAGATAATTATGCTATATAAGGTAATGCATCACTAGCTAATCCACCCTCATTCTACACTTGCAAAATTCAACAAAAACCTCTCTTTCTCTCCATCACCACCCACGGCTTAAAATTAAGCCATAAACAATTTCATAGTTTCTATTTTCTTGATATTACAAGCATACTAATGTGTTCAAGGTTAATATCTAAGGTATTCCAAAGTGATTTCAAGCTTGGGTTTCAAGATCTAAGTTAGGGTTTCAAGATTTTCAAGTTGGGTTTTATAAGGTTTTTTGGTTAAAAATCAAAGCCTAGGTTTTATTTTGTGTTCATAAGCTTTGTAAGCATACTTTTTTTACTCTTTTGATTTTCATACATTTTGATTATGTTTATACATGATTCTATACTTACATAATATATTTATGTGCATGAACATCATGATTATTAAGTTATATCACCAACTAGTAGACTTTTATAATTATTTGCAAAGAAATCAAGAACACTACTTAATTATATGATTATTAATCATGTTGTCAAGTTTATTATTCATAAACTAGCTTATTTGATTTTATAAGTTATTTCATTATATTGTGAAGTGTTGGATGAGATTAGGTTAGTTTAGATGTGTTGATTGTGGAAGAGGTTGAAGTAGTTAGATTAGAGAATGTTGTTATGTGAAAATGAGATAAAAATTATAGTTTTAAAATGTATAAAACACCTCCCTTCACAGCCTGTTCCAAACAGTAGGTTAGGGACTTTTCGACGAGTTAATACTTAAAAATATGTTAGTTCATCTTAATACGAATCCGTGGACATAAAAACTCAAAAAACGGATGTAAAACGAAGAAGTTATGGTCAAAATAAGATTTGAAACAATACCAACAAAAACAGTTTTTCGGCATAATCTGGCAGATTTATATTTCGTGTTTTTAACCATTTTCGAGTCCGAACTGGCTTAAGTATAAAACTAGAAACTTATTCATAATGATTTTTCGGTAAAGTTTCGCGAGTTTGAAGCCCGAAAATGTAAAACGGATGAGTTATTCTTTATCAAACTTGGATTATTTTTCGAACAATGACATGAAGATTTCTGCACACTATTTCCAAATGTATGTTCTTGACATGAATAGTAAAATTGGGTTTTCGGGTCCGTTTGGACTATAAAAACCTTAGGAAATGATATAGCATCACTTATATAATATTTAGACGCGTTTTAAACTTTATAAATATTATTTTATAAATTAATTAGATTATATATATATATATATATATTGTGATTGTAAAAATAATAAAAGTGATAAAGTCAACAAAATTATTATTTTGATTTATAAACTAAGTCTAAAACTATTATGTGGTGATATAACAAGATAAAATATAGTGCATTGTTCTATATTTACATGTGTTATTCTAAATCGACCTATAATTAAATAAGTTGCATACTGGTCCTTATCGACGGCATTTTTAGTTGATTTTTCTAGAAACCAATTCCATCACTTAAGGTGAGTTTCATGGCCCATATTTTACTTCTTTTAAATATTTTGGAGGAGATACATGCTCATTCACAAACTCGATTACATACTTATTTACAAACTCGTTTACTTACTCGTTTACAAACTTGTTTATATGCTCGTTTATTTTATAACACTGCGATTACTTTTCAAGTCTTTTGTGAGTTCATAGCCCCGATTTTACTTGTTTTACAAATCTTGGGGTGAAATACATTGCTTGTTTTCACTTATGAACGCAAATACTTTACCTTCTTTCAAATGATTACGGATTAGCCTAAGTAGCGATAATCCACTATGCCCGAATTATCATGAACCGTTAATTACTTTGTGTAAGCACGTGTGTTATAAATAGATCTATTGGGAGTGACATCCCCGTCCAGGATTGGTGTCTACAAGGCCAACGGGCGTATACTATGTCGGATTTTAGGTGTCTCACTGAGGACACTCAATAGGATACTTTGATTGTCTGAAATTGATTGGCATTCACTGGGCACTTACTTACTTTGTTTACTTTGTCTGAAATTGATTGACATACATAACTTTGTCTAGTTTTGGTGTCATGAGCTTAGTGCAATCGTAATCACTGCTCCGGATATTATATACCATGCAATACATACTTTAAACCTTGCAGTCCAACTTTGTTACTTACTTAAACCTATGAACTCACCAACTTTATGTTGACACTTTTAAGCATGTATTTCTCAGGTGAATAAGCTGCTTGACGTTCTTGATGTGCATTAGAGTCTAAACTTTTCAGGATTTCATACATGGATTTCTACTTGCATTCAAACTATCAATCTCGTTGTATTATTTTCAGTCTTTCATTTTGATGCTACTTTGGGACAAATGTTATAACTTTTTAAATTTCAATTAAATCAACGAGATTGTCTTTCAAACGACTCATTTAGAGGTCGTTCTCTTATATCTTGTGCTATTGTATTGTAAAGTAACGCCCACGGTTACCTTTCCACTGCCACATATTTTGGGGGTGTTACAATATCTCTAGTATTTCTTAAATACTTGAGAATATTTTTCACAGCTGTTTAATGTTTTTCACCTGGATTATGTTAAAAACGGCTTGTAATGTTCTAAGCGAATGCCACAGCAGGTCTAGTGCATCTTACCGCATACATAATAGATCCTACATCCAAAGCATAAGAAACCTTTTGCATACGCCTCACCTCTTCAGGTGTTGAAGCACCTTATGATTTATTTATGTCAAGTCTTGCTTGCATTAGGATATCACCACATTTGGAATTATCCATTCTAAATCTTTTCAAGATTTTATTAATGTATGCACTTTAATTTAGCCTAATTAACCGCTTATATATATCTCGGTAGATCTTGATTCCAAGAATAAATGCAGCTTCCCTTAAATCTTTCATGGTAAAACACTTTCCAATATAGGATTTTATATCTTGTAACATTGGAATGTGATTTCCCATAATTCTTATGTCATCAACAGATAGGATGAGGAATGTAACATTACTCCCACTAGCCATTTGATATACACATGGCTCGTCAAGATTTAGAGTAAAACCAAACTTTTTGATTTCCTCATCAAATCTTTTATTCCAACTTCTTAATGCTTGCTTAAGTCAATAAATAGATCTTTGAAGCTTGTATGCTTTCTTGGGATGTCTAGGGTCAATAAAACCTTTAGGTTATACCATATAAGGTTAAAGCCATTATTTACCAACTTACTTTCTCCAATTTTCCGACTTAGCCAAAATGGAATATATACTCTCATTATCACCATCCAAACTTTTGAATTTGTTGAAAAGTCAAAAACATTCTCAAAGGTGACCTATGATAATCGGTTTTCAAGTACAAAAAACCTACATGTCACCTTTTTTACCAATCATATTGAATTTCAAATTATTTTTTCCCACCTAGGTTAATAAATTCTACATCACTTCTCAACCTTACCTACCTTCTTCCAATATCAATTTCCTTGATCCAACCCCAAAAACATCACTAAGATCCCCATCTTTTCCGACAAGCTCATTAAATCCATGGACAACCTTCTTTCACTTATTTTTTTCGTTCCAACACCACCACCATCCACTTGATACATAAATATATATACAATCTGTACTATAAAGCTAAGAGTAATATCATGTAATTCTAATAAAGAGATCAAAAAACATAAAATATGTCCATATCAAATGCACCCTAATAAAAATCATGAATCTACCCAGTAACATATATGATTCAAGTATGCCACCATCATATGCGATTCAATATAACACTTCGAGAATAATTACAAACACAAAAAAGCTGGAATTTTGGATAGGTCCATCTTCGATGACCACGAGGGTGGCCACCACATATCTTCAACATCCTCAATGTTTGTTTTCATCACCATGACCTAACACCATCCACCCAACAACATCATCGATCTTAAGATTACAAAAAGAACAACCTCATCGATCTTCAGATTTCATCACCATCTACCCAACATCATTTACCCAACACCATCTTCTAACACCATATACCCAACACCATCTTTCCAACATCACTATACCAAAAGAGAAAATAACAAAAGATCTTGGGTTTTATTTTCAAAATAGACCAGTCAAGACCCACGAAAAACCCATCATCGATCTCTAGATTTACACAAGAACAACTAAATGTTTTCTTCTTCTTCTAAACACAAATCAAACTATAACCTCAAGTAAGAACTTGTAACATACATTTGTGCCATGGTTAAAGATACAAAAGATAGATTGGTGTGTTGGTGCTTCAAAATATTTGGTGGCTGGGTTTTTTGTTGGATAAAAGAAGAATCAATCACATATGATTAGTATGTTTGTTTATAAAAGGGGGTAATTTTTTTATAGGTAAACCGACCAATATGGTATAAAAAACGGGTTAAAAACCATAGGTGGAAAAAGTCAATAAAAGTCAAATACCACGTGGATTAAAATTAACGAGGTGGAAATTATGAAGATTACGTTTCTTATATTTACCGGTACCAACAAGTTTGGAAGGTGATAATGAGAGTATATATTCCATTTTGGCTATGTCGGGAAATTGGAGAAAGTAAGTTGGTAAATAATGGCTTTAACCCTACTATATAAATATCTTCATTAAGATAACCATTTAAGAAGGCAGTCTTGACATCCATTTGCCAAATCTCATAGTCATAATACGTTGTTATGGCTATAAGAATCTTAATATCTCTCATGTCTTCAACAGGAGAGAAGGTTTCCACATAGTCAATCCCATAGGTTTAAGTATTACCCTTCGCTACAAAACGAGCTTTATAGGTGTGTACTTTGCCATCCGTGTCGGTCTTCTTCTTGAAGAGTCATTTACTCATTAGGAGGAAGATCAAATAAACATCAGACTTGATTATCGTTCATGGATTGCATCTTCACACTCATAACATCAAGCCACTTACCAGATTCAGGATATGACAATGCAACCTTATAGTTAGTAGGTTTGTCAAGATCCCCTAAACTATGCTCCTCAACTTCTAAATTTAGACATAAGTGTTCGGGATCTCGATGTGTCCTTATGGACCCGCAGATGGGAGCTACATCTTTTTGAGGTTCAAGACGTTCTGCTTCAACAAGATGTTCGCTAGTGTTTTTAGAACATGATGTATGGTGTTTTCAGAAGGTGATGTATCTTCATCTTGAATTTCTTCAAGTTCTACAGCCCTCTAACTGGCTTCTTGGGAGATAAGATTCTTTTTAAAGAACTCAACATACCTTGTAACAACAATTTTGTTTTCAGGTGGGAAGTAAAAGTAGTAACCCATCGTTTCCTTTGGGTATCCTACAAAGATACACTTAACAGATCTTTGTTGGAGTTTGTCAGGCATGTCACGCTTCACAAGTGACTTACATCCCCAGACATTTTAAAGACAAATTAGGGACTTTCGCATACCATAATTCATATGGTGTCTTATCAACCTTATTGGTTAGAACCATATTGAGTATGTGTGTAGCAGACTCTAGAGCATAATCCCAAAGGATAACAGCAGAGTTAAGATTCAACATTTATCAAACCATGTCAAGCAAGGTATGATTCCTCCTCTCAGACACACCATTGTGTTGTGGTATGTATAAGGAGTAAGTTGTTGACAACTCCACATGCTTTCAGATAATCTTTAAACTCTTGACTTATATATTCGCCCCCTCAATCCAATCGAAGAGCCTTTATAGTCTTCCCGAGTTGATTTTATACTTTGTTTTAAAGACCTTAAATGTTTTAAAGACTTCATGCTTGAAATCATCAGTAAAGGTTATGAAGTAGCTAGCTCCTTGTCTTGACACATGTCTAAGTGGACCACAAATATCTGTATGTATTAATCCAAGTAGATCAGTAGCCCTCTCCGTTTGATGCAGAAAAGGTTTCCTTGTCATCTTACTAGATAAGCAAGATACGCATCGATCAAAAGATTCATCATCCGTTGACTTTAAAATCCCATCATGTTGCAGCTTTTCAATACGTTTCTTACTTATATGAGCAAGACGACAGTGCCACAGATAAGTAGAGTCCAAGTTATGCTTGGCTCTTTTATTGCTGACATTATATATAGAATTAACATTTGGCATAAGATTAAGCATATCAATTTCATAAATACTATAATGTGGAATAACATTAAAATAAAGAACATCATTTTTAGAAATTGAAATAGCATAATCCGTAAAACAATGAACAAAACCATTATCAACCAAATGAGAAACTAAAACAACACCTCTAGTTATAGTAGGTGCATAATAAAAATTGTCTAAACAAATAACTAAGCCATCAGGTAAAACTAAGTCAAAACTTCTAATAGCTTTTACTTGTGCGCGCACACCATTGCCCACGTATAGATAAAAAACTTCTCATGTTAGCTTCCTTTCTCCTCTAAGTCCTTGAGTAGTGTCATACACCCAGGATTTATTAAGGAAAGAAAATAATTTTATAGTGAAGATACATGAAGTACTGGCATAACCAGCTTGCTTTTTCTTCTTCATCAACTCAGCAAGGTAGACATGACAATTCCTTCTCCAGTGACTCACCTCTTTGCAGTGGTGGCAAGCCGCATCCTTTGCCTCATGCTCTTTCTTAACATGTGAAGGGTTCATAGGCTTAGGGGCATAAGCTAGCTTAGACTTGCCATTGCCTTTTCCTTTTCCTTTCCCCTTAGCAACTTGTAGTTTCTTGCTGGGTTTCTAGATTCTATCACCTTAAATCGTAAGGACTTGTGGTGTAGCAGCCTTTTAGGGTAAACCTTTTTCATACTCAATAAGCAAAGCATGTAGTTCACCAATTGTCTTCCCTATGTTTTGCATATTGTAGTTCCTCATGAATCTAGCAAATTCATTAGTGATGGTTTAATTCTAAATGGCCTCACCAATGACTTGAGGGAGAACATAACCGAGGCATTCTAATTGTTTCATATAGCTCTTCATCTTAAGAACATATGAGCTAACGGGTTGCCCCTCTTCTTGTTTGCAAGCATAGAACGTTTGAATAAGGTCAAACCTTTCAACTCCAGCTTGTTTCTCAAACACAGATTTAAGCTCCTGCAACATGTCATATGATACATAGTTTTCAAATTGTCTTTGAAGTTCTGGAGACATGCTACTGAGCATAAGACATGAAACTACATTATGACGATCACATTGAGCATTCCAATCCTCCAATTCATTATTTGGAGCACCAGCATCCGGAGCAAGGGTCATAGGCTATTCCAACACATTGAGTTTCTTTTCATCTCTAAGGACAATCCTTAGTTAACGTAACCAATCATTGAAATTAGATCCAGAAAGTTTTTCTCTTTCGAGCATCGACCTAAAAACGAATGTTTTTTGGCATTTAGAATTGTAAGTTTCTTAATCATGGGAACATGCTAGCAAAATTCATTTAAGTTTGATGGTATTATAATTTCTGATACGGAATGGGGTGCTCTACCTTCTCCAATTGGACTCTTTAAGGGGGAGAAACATAAACCGAGGGCATTTTGTCTAATTGTGGGTGTTCATTTAGTTAGGCTTCTTCATCTTTCTTCTACAGGGGATTATTCAAACATATGAGCTTAGTAGTAACGGGTTGTGGGCCCCTCTTTATTTGTTAGGTTGTCTCGATGCAAATCAAAAGGATTCTGAAGATATTGTACGCGAACTCGATTGTGGGAATAAGGTTCAAATCCTTTTCCATAATACTCCGAGGCCATGATCGTTTTCTCAAAAACAGGATTTAAAGCTCCCTTTGGCAAAACATGTTAATATTTGTGACTGCTTTAGGTTTCAAAAAAGTTTGTATTGTACCTCTGTTGATTAAGTTGTCTGGGGAGTTGGTGAGGGAGTAACCCCCATGCTTAAATTGGATGCATTAAAAGGCGGGGGGGTCTTCATGTGTGAAACTCCGCATTATTGGGATCGCGACGTCACCTTTGAAGCATTACCAAATTTCCTTGTCCAATTTGTCTTTATTTGGAGCTTGCTGGCCCCGAAACGGAACTCTGCTCGCATCCGGGAGATAAGCTAGGGGGGGTCCACTTAGGCTATTTTTCCAAAACAACATTGAGTTTTCTTGTTTTCATTTTTTCCTCTGTCAAAGGGGGAGGGGGGGGTGAAACAATTGACACTATAGTTAATAACGTAACCAAAATCAGTTGGGAAATTCAGAAAAGAATTACTGCCCGCAGAAGGGGGCAATTAGTTTTTTTTATTCTTATCCCGGGGTAGCAAGGTCGCGGGGGAGCCGTATATAAACGAAATTGGGTTTTTTAATGCTTTTGGTTTTGAAGATCGTCAGAGGTTGGTTGAATAATGTGGAGTCATCTCGCTTTCATAAACGGTGATAGAAAAAGAAATACATTTTGCACCTACAAAAGCTTTAAAAGTGATTTATAGTATTTTTACGTCTCTCTCGATAACTTTCATACTTCTCCATTATAAGAAAGGGGAACCAAACTTTAAACTACCCCTTCTGGTTTAGCATATTAATTTTACAATGAGTTTATTCTTTGACATGGTTTTTCGGTCCTTTGTGGTTAGGGCCCATTAAATTTATCTCCTTGATCTCGGGTCACCACTATTCTTTTTTTTCTTGGCGTGACACCAGATTCGTTTCCTCTATTCGGGAAACGACCTCCCCGTTCGGGTGACTAGCTATCATCGGGAACGAACGTTATAGCATGTCGAATTTAGGATGTTTAGGGTTAGACATCCGGATGGGCGTAAATTGCAATATATATTTTAATTGCAAGAAAGATTGTCGAGCTTCAGTGTCATGAGCTTAGTGTAAATGTAATCTAGTTTTGTGATGTCTGCATGTGTTGCATTATCACGGGAAAAGTCTTGCGGTCCTGCATATTATGATTTATCAAACCTATGAATTCACCAACATTATTGTTGACGTTTTAAAGCAATGTTTTTCAGGAGATCAGTAAGCATAAGGTGCCAAGGATACATTGGTGATTTTGTTTTGGGAAGTCATGCTAAAGATATGGTTGTTTTATGTTGTAAACCAGTATCTTTGTAATAATAATCAGGAACAAGTAAAGCTATATGCTTTTGTATTAAGTCTTTTAATTAAATCCAATGTATCAGTTTTAAAACGACTTTTTGGTCGTTCTATATATATCTTGTGTTATTGATCTATGAAGTAACACGCCCCGGACCCTTATTCCGCTGCGACCCAATTTGGGGGTGTTACACGAATGGTGTTACATAGTTTCGAGATAGGGATGATTCATGCAAGAAAAAAGAAATAGGGACGAGATCAGGGATTTGGCCTAAACCACAAGGACGAACCATGTAATTAACTCTAATACAATTAATTTTCTAAAGGCTATGATCCTAATTGACATACCACCATCACATCGGTTGATCTGCTAGCAATGATGTATTTAAAAGGTAATTGACGAGCAAGAATTGCACGACAAGTGCGATTCCTAGATCATTATGGGACTTACTTATTACATTTTTGAACAAGCAAATAGTGTTAAGTAAGCATGTTTCACCCATCTATGCCTCGAGCTTAAGGATCTCACCAGCTTAACTTGATTAAGTCGCCCAATAAAGAACTGTGATTATAACACCAACGTCTCACGAAGAGTGAATGATCACCTTGGGTTGCAATTTACATACGTCTCGTGTAAAGTAAAAGGCAATTGCAAGTGTTCTTACAATTAGGTGGTAACGACTTAGTTTCAAAGGGTATAATTTTGACAAATAATGTGTATCTCAAATATGTACGAAGAAGCATGCATACATCTTCGTATTATAGGTTTTAATAAAAACTTTACTCAATTAAGTTACTTATTATAGTGTATCACTAAATTTTATATACCAACCTGTGTATAAAATAGTGACAATATACTTTTAATCAAATTGACAATTCAACATGTTTTCAAACCTAAAGAAGTCCAATTTTATCGCAGGAAAAGATTAAAGAATGACCAACCTATATTGTACTATGCATGTGTCAAAAGACACAAGTTCTTCGGATAATTACCTCATATGCCGAAGCATGTAGTGGCATGAGAAACGATTAAAAGTCAATCAAACTCTAGACCATTCACTAAAACCATGTCCTTGCAATCTCGCACCTATGTGTTATGTCTTGCAAGTCATAATGTAGTAGTGAATTTCGTCATTAATAAAAATGTAGATCTTTAGTTTAGAAAAACGCATTATAAACTAGTGTATTTTGTAAGTCTCGTCGTGGGAAGCCTTATATGACCATGATTATCGGATGTAAGCCGAACACGAGATGACTCATGAGACTTCGTAAGAACAATAGCTTATAATAAATATTGTTTCATAATTTTTTGTCAAGTTTATAGTTTTTTCAAAAAACCCTTTGTTTTTACATGAGTCACAACTAATAATAAAAACAAATATAAACAACTAAAAACACATAACAATTATCGAACAAATTAACAATTAACGTACACATGCAAATCATAAGCCGGTGACAGCCCAATAAATGGCCAACTAGGGACAATCTATATATACTCAAATAAGGCTCCCCCTTCTATGGAAGTCAAACCACATACATCGATAAAATTGATTGTGTAAGCCTTATAAAAGTATATGTCACATAACACATAAAAGCTGATAAGAATTTTCAGTCGACTTCAGGCCCCGACTAGACAATGATGGAGTCTTCCCCATCCTTAACAGTAACCTACAAAGTTGTAGCCTACTGAGTCGTGGATCTACCATAAAAAATTTAGCGTCAAACTCTTAACGGTTGATTTTATACGAATTTTTTAGTGATCATATGTCATACAATAAACGACTAAAAAATCAAACCTAGCACACGTATAACAAGTTTAATCATCGGATTTGCAAGTCAAACAATTAACACTTAATCAAAAACATATATCAACATATCAATTCATATTATCCATGATAAACATCCATGTGTTCATTATAGAGAATCAATTAAAACAAGTAATCTAGGTAAACAAGTCAAATAACGCCCAGTTATAGCAAATAATACATTGTTATTAACACGTAAAATTGCATGCGACCTAGGGTTTTTCATCTGCCATTTTTAAGAGCCCTAATGGGTCGATTTAAGAAAGAAAAACGCCTATAGGGGCTGATAAAAATAAAACACGAAGAACATGTGAATCAAACATTTTTAGGTCCAATTTTACGTTACGTTTTTATGAATTAATTACACAATACGATGGCACAACTATTATGCCATAGGTAGGAATTTAACATATTAAAACCATGTAATATACTAGTAAAACGCAGTGATAAATATCACGTATAGTAAATTAAATTTACATAATCAAGAACAAACCTTGTTTACCTTTTCTTGTTGCAGATTCGATCAAGAACGAATAAAGAACGATTTTCTTGTTTTCTTGAAGACTTACATGAAAACCACTAGAGATTTAAAGGTATGAATCCTATATGATTTCACACGCAATACGTTTAATAGCAAAACAATTAGTATGTTAGTACATGTAAACGATAAGCAATCAAATAACTTTGATCTTGAAAACCAAAACTGAAACCTTGCCTACAAAGGGGTGTTTCGACCGGAACCAAAAAGAGGGGAAAAGAAGAGAAGAAAAACTTGCTTAGGGTTTCCAAGTGATGCCAAATAATGAACCAATAGGTTCATTATATAAACTTAGGAAACTTGGCTTGCAAGTCAAGCAATCCCACCTCCTTTGGGACTCCTAAATCGATCGGCCTAGCAAGAAGGGAGGGAATTAGAACTTTTTCTTTTATTCGTTTTACACTTAAGTCCTTCTAGTTAACGTTTAACGACTATTAGTAAACCACCGTTAAGTAACAAGTTACTTAACGTCTGTTATATACTCTTATCGTTTAAATATAATTAATATACCACATATAGTATTTAATTATATTAATTGTTTCTATGTATTAGCACGTGTGACCCCACAGACTCATATAATTTTGGACATACATTTATTCATGATATGAACATATCCAACAAGAAATACCTAACATAAAGTACAATAATTACTGTTTGGGTTATTGGAGTTGGGTAAAACATTAAAGTAGCATCAAAACTTGAATAGAACAAAGTCTACAAAGTTCAAGTCACTCCAACATACACAATTGCTTTTATTCGAGCAAAAGATTGTACCATTGAAAACTTGGTTTAGCTGGACATGGGTTTAATAAACATGTAATGAATAAAGCTCAACTATACAATTAAAATGGAATTATTTCCATCTGATCTAAGAAAGTTATAAAGTTTACTTGAGATGCAATCTACTTAACTATTAC
The DNA here is from genome assembly GCA_026074375.1 of Tanacetum coccineum. NCBI lineage: Eukaryota > Viridiplantae > Streptophyta > Magnoliopsida > Asterales > Asteraceae > Tanacetum > Tanacetum coccineum. The sequence continues at coordinate 6,293 of BQNB010063210.1, read as the reverse complement.
GGGGTAAAGGTTGTGAGAATATGATAAAATAAATGAAACGATTTTACGATGATGTGAAAGCGATTGTAACACACTTACTTAGGCTACCCGTATAGGAGTCGTGACCCCTTAACGGTGAGGCCTCGGTTACGCGCCAACCTATTACACCCATACCCCGTCACTCGCGAGCAAACCCAAAAACCCCTTACAGCGATGACCCAACCACTTTTCGGGTAATGTGAAAAAAGTGGGGCCCACAAATGCAACGGATACTTGTTATATATAAATCAAAAAATTCACTATCATTTTATTTACCTATAAATACCTCTTAAACTTTAACATTTTTAAACACAACTTCGAATTATATACTATCCATTTTCATTATAATTTTTACTAACAAAATACTCCCCGCAACACAAACCGTCAACAACGAAGGACTACCTGAGACACTCCCCCGACAACGAAAGAAATATTCACTTTTCGAAATACTCTACCAGCAACTCAGCGACAAAAACAAATCAACTTCTGAGCACCATAATTAATTTACCCAAACCAACCATACCAACCATATAATAACCAACCATTTGTGGCTCCACAACAACCAAATACGTACAACGAATACCAACCAAACATGTTTGGCCAATGCGACACCACATACGGTTCACAGCATGCCGTTGGTGATTCTTCATCTCAACTTATTGTTTGCGGTTCTTCATCTCCCGTTCGACATTTTAGTTTAGATGACATGGAAACAATGTACTCATCTCAGTTTTCGGAGTCCTATCGTGAGGAGGAGTCTTCCGTCGAAGAAGAAGAGATACAAGTCTCGGCCCCAAAGAAGAATACAAACCGAATACGCCAACCGGCCTTGGTTAAGTAGACGAACCAAAAAGCCGAGGAATCACGGTGTGTTCCATGGACCACGAGGAAGAGGTTGCATTGTGCAGATCTTAGGTTCGTATATCCAAAAATTGCATTGCCGTAATACGAGAAAGAAAGGGGTTTTGGGTGGAGATCGACCTATCCTATCTCCAAGCATCAGACACGATAACGTCTTTCGGATGTACAATAGTGGCGCCAAGGATGGGGATTATCTTCAAAATGCACAAACATAATATCAAGTTGAGTATGGAGTCCCGTTTACACTTCTTCATTGTTGGGAAGTATTAAAAAATGTGATAAATGAAGTGGTGTGGAAACTCTAGTTTTTATAGCAGAAAGGGACATAAGAGTAAGAGATACAAGCAGAGATGGGGATTAGGGCTGTAAACGAATCGGACGAACACAAACGGAGGCTTGTTTGTATTCGTTCGTTTAAGTTTAGTTGGAAAAATAAACGTACACGAACGCTTAAATAGACGAAATTTTCTTGTTCATGTTTGTTCGTTAACAAATAAGATTGTTCATGTTCGTTTATGTTCAAATCGTTCATTAAGGTGTTAAACGAACATAAACGAACGAAAATAAATCAACATATATCTAAAATATTGTAATGTTTATTTTGTGTGTGCTCGTTTGTCTAAGTTTTCCTATTTTACGAAGAGTGTGTTATATAAATAAACGAATTCAGACATAAACAAATAAACATACATAAACGAACATATAATCGGACGTTCACGAATGTAAATGAGCGAACAAGGCTAGTGTTCATGTTCGTTCATTTAATTAAACGAACACAAAAATTTGTTCATGCTCGTTCAATTAATAAATAAGCGATCATAAATGAACTTTTATCCGAACGGTTCATGAAATGTTCACTGAACGTTTGGTTCATTTACAGCCCTACGGGCGATAGTTCGTTCAACACGAGAGATTTAGGAGAGGGGAGTTTCAATTTGAATAGCACGACTTGGGATGAGGAAGATGGAGTGCATGAAGTTCATCCAAGTTGTCCCATGGGCAGGACCAAGCAAAGAGGAAAGGGAAAGCGGGGAAGTCCTCGACATCTTCAGTGACCGGCTTTGATGTGAACACGTTTAAGAAGTTGATAGTCAATGAGTATGCAATGGTCAACGACCCGCACAACGTCCAAAAGGGCCATTTAATGATAGAGTTATTGCATATTAAAAATATGGAGCTGGAACTCAAGGCTAAAGAGCTGAAAATTCAACAAATAGATCAACGTCAATAAGACGAAGCGTTATATCTGTCGATTACCGATGAAGAGTTAAAGCGGGTGATCAGGGCGAGGTGGAACTTAACATTTTACTACGTTTTTTATTAATCTAGATAGTGTTTATATTTTTAATTCCGTACGTGTACATTTTTAATTATTTCTGTAACGTTTTTATTTTATGAATAAAAGTCTTAGTTTTTAAGAAAAAAAACAGTTTGAATGGTGAGAGTGGTGTGAATGATAAAGGTAAATTGTGAGAATGAGTCAGGGTAAAAAAGTGAAGAGAGAAAGTTGATGTGATGCTAATGTGTCTGGTAAAAAAAGGTGTTTTCCAATGACTAATATGGGTAGCCTTACACCCGGTCTAAATGTATCAATGTCACTGCTTTTTAAGAAAACAAAAGAAACTTGCAAAGTAGTATATGACAACTTAAAAGGAATCATAATGTGATCTAGAGGAATGGCAATGGGCCGGGTTTGGGGAGGGGCGACTATCCTCCATCCCCAAACCCGATTAACAAATCACGCCTCAAATCCACCCCGATCCCCAATGGGGATCTTATCGGGGCGCTCCATTGGGGCGAGATGCTCCCCCAAACCCGCTCTAATCCCCGTTGGGGATCTTATCGTGGCATCTTTTTGAGCGCATTGCTCCACTAGATACACGTTCTTCTCTGCTTATTATTATTATTACATCATATTTTTACAAATGTGATTGCATGCAATAATATGAATAATCAAGAACCCACTAATAATATATTAATTAGTAGTATTTATAAGTTTTCAACAAATTAAACATAAATAATGATAACCACATTAAAAAGGTAAAAACTTCTTTTAAACACATTACACAAAGAAGTTTTTTGTAATCACAACTTGCAAAGATACAAAACTAGAAAAAAATTGATAATATTGGTTTTATTACGTAAATACTACATACAATATATAGAAATAATAGATCAATATGTATGTATAGATTCGAGGCGAGGCAGGTTGGGGATGTTATGCCTCGTCCCTGCCTTGAACCCGATAAAAATCCCCGTTAATACCCTAAAACCCGTCACGTAACCCGATAAGCATGCTCCGTCCCACCCAAAAAACATTGTGTTTTGGGTTTCCCTGTTGGGTTCGGGTTTTTTTCCCCATCCTAGATCTAGTGAAGTGTTTGTGATTCCTTAACCATAAATAACTAAAAACTTATTGTAATGTTATCAGGGACGAATCTTTATTATACACTAAGAAGTTAAGAGTGCAAGTATACAATTTACACATCCATGCTATTACATAGTTTGGGATCTTAATCTAGATTTAATAATACAACTTTAGTATGTTTTAGTAATTTTTTTCATATATACTGTAAATTGAGATGTTAATTTACATGGAATTATATGTTTTTAACTTATAAAATGTATTCTTTGAGGTTTTTTAGATATGAATTATTATCATGTTGTTTTGTTAGTATGTTAATCATTTTCAATAAATTAGACGAGTATACGTGCATATCAACGAGTTTTTATACCGACAAATAGTTATAATGATATTTTGGTTACACAAGACACTTAACCAAATTATAATAATAACTATGTGCTGCTATAAAATTTCATTGCTATGCACGGGTACTCGTCTAATATTAATAAACCGTGTTTTAGTTTCATGTTTTCTCAAGTAAACTTTTACATTAATGTATTTCAAGTCAACTTTTATATTTTTGGTGCTTCCTTAAATCGTGTGTTTCTTTAAATAAACTTTAAGTTTTTAAAAATTTCAAGATTTTAAAAAATTGGATACACCCATTATGTGTAGTATAGCTGTATAGATATGCTCAAATATGAGTAACTAATTAATAACCCAAGCTTGATCAACCAATGTAAATTTTGCAAACTCGGATTAAAAAAACAAAACAATCATTCTCGATTAGAATTTCAAGTAACTTGACCCGACGAAACGCGAACCGAAAAACCAAATTTATTAGTAAGTCTATTACTAAAGTGCATACCCTCCTCTAAAATTTTAGATCCGCCACTGAATATTATAAGAATTAAAAGCCGTTTTTGCATGTCCAATATCCTTGACAAAACTTTACTTGCTTTCACTAGAAAATGTTAAATTTTATTAGGATTTTCGTTGATAGATATTTATAAAAGAGTCCTTATAGTTAAAACATACAGTATTTACAAGCCATAGGTTGCGTTATACTATATCACACCATTTGATGGCTTGACCATCGCACCCCCTTTAAGTTATGGCACTTGGCGCCAAGATCACCAACCAAGCCATAAACATTTTTCTGTTTTTTGTCTTTTGTGTTGTATTCGTGACTTATTTGGTTATGTGTAGGTCATGGGGTGTCTTATAACTTTAGTGATGAAGAAACAAAATGTTTTTTGGTTAAGTTATGGGTTCTGAATTGTAAGAAGAAAACTGAAGTAACATCACTTTTTACTGTAACACAAGCCCATGGCTGATGGCTCTCATGACACCTTGTACTCATATAACGTTTTACCCTAAAATAATGCATGCATCAAAGTTTAAGTTTATTTGATTTTGTGTACCAAACTTATTGGTAAACGATATTGTTGTTTCCACTTATTAAAATGTCAGAAAGAGTGGTTATAATATTGGTAATATTACTTAGGGTGTGTTTGGTAGCAAGAAAAGAAATATGAGAAATATAAATGGATTAGATTCATTGTTTAGTAGAGATAAAAAGAAGTGGGGAATTGGAGAGAAATTAATAGAGAAATGAAGAGAAATTGGCATTGTAATTTGGTTAGCCTTATTTTCATCATTTTAGTTGAGAATTTCAAAAAATGAGTTTTTTTTGTTTCTTTTTTATTTTTTGTAATTTTATACTTTTTCACGTAATCGCTTCAAACTATAAATTTATTAAACAATATACTTTGTTAATAAAATTTATGTAAACAAATTACATGTACAATATCACGTGCTTAATACATTTTGGAAAAAAATGTTGGTGAAATTATCATAGTATAACTTTTTTTATTTATATCTTTTTCAAACAAAAAAAATAATTTTTTGATTATCTTTGTTTCAATTTTTTGGTGCTACAAACAATAGAACTCAATAAACTTTTTGTTTAATTAAAATTCTTTGAATTTTATTTTCTTTTTCAATTCTAATGTCTGGAATCCTCTTTATTACACGTGGCCTTCTAATACAAGGGCATTTTGCTTATCTAAATGTGACATTTACTAATGTTTATTTATTATGACATTAAATTAAGGGAAAATTTTATTTATGCTCCTTCACTTAAAGTGTTTGTGTTTGTGTTACTTACCTTTAAGAAAAATAATTTCTACAAATGCTCCAGGGCGACTTTCACCAAAATTTGACAAGTGTCTCATATGTCTCAAGTCGTCAAGGTCACCTAAGTACTTGCATGGACACTTGTCAAAATTTGGTCAAAGTCGCCCAAATTGCCAAGGTCGCCTTGAGACATTTGTAGAAATCACTTTTTTAGGAGTAACACCAAACACTATGAGTTAAGAGGTGTTGGTTGTGTACTTCCTAAAACAGAGTGAAGATAATCAATGATAACCGGATATCAAATGAAACCGTGTAATCACTTTCCAAAAGAAACTATTCGACCTAATGCTTGGGTATCACGAATATCTCTTTGGGACAAGACTAAATGTTATGTTCTTGAATTAGGCACAATTCTAGAAACCTTTCGCCTTTAAGTGTTTATGTTTCAGTGTGTTTTCCATGCAAATGTTCATCTTAATTTATAGGGATGAAAACTCTTAAACAAAAGAGTTTGTAACTTCCGGTCAATAAGAGTTATGAGCATTAATCGGCCAATTAATCTCATAACCTCCTCCGCATGTTGGTTACATGACCATAATCATAGTCATTAAGTTAATGTTAAAATCACCCATTTAATAGGTCAAGGTGGTTACAAACATTTAATATTGAAACCACCTATTTAATAGTCATTAAGCTAATCACTAAAAGAGTCAGGGAGAATCAGTGACTTGATGAGTGTACACTCTGTACCTCCAAATCTATTTCCAAGTATGATCCGATTTTCACAATTACACTAAATTACTATATATATATATACAAAAGGCAACCTACCCGGCCCGCCAAAAATTTAATGCAACCCGACTTTTTTGACCCGGTACATTTAATGAGGCCTTTTTTTTTTGTGTTTTTTTTTTCTCTTTACATTGACCTT
>BQNB010063209.1:21881-35776 GCA_026074375.1 Tanacetum coccineum | reverse complement strand
TGCTAATTCAGGTTGTGCTCATAAGTATTTTTATTCAGTTAGCTTTTTTTTTTGTATTTGATTATTCTTGAATGCTAATTTGTTTTTGCACATTGGGTGTTTGATGAAATGTCTACACCAGGTTTTCAGAAAAATTGTTGCTTGGAGAATGTCATTGTTGTTCTTCTTCTTTTGAACCTACACTCCCGCGTTAAGTAAAAGGAGTTACGTCTTGCTCATAAGGATTGCGTAAGTGGCTATGAAATACATTGTTAGCAAGGTAACTTATACAACTTTTTCTTATTTAAGCAATTAGTTTAAGCTATTCATCATCCTTTAATCAGGGTCCTTGCAAATTAATATGCTCAACAGTTAACATTATAATTTTATGATTTAGTTTGAGTCAACAATCTTGCTTTGTAATGCACATTATTTTTGAAATACTAGACAATTGCTGTTTATGCGATTGGTCAAAAATTAAGTGGCGTAGTTTTCTATCGTTGATTCTCTTACAACAAAAGTGAGTGAATTTCAATTTTATTTCAAAAGTTATATCAATTCTTCATCTCTGTCTTCCCCATTTGTAAAATTTGCTATGGTGATTAAATTCTTAAATCTGGAATCTTATTGTCTTCTTTAATTTCTAGGATGATAAAGGTCAACTGATATAGGGTTTTGTTTTTTATTGATTGGCAGGTGGCTATCCATCTTCTAGGTCATTCATCTGCATCTTCAAGAGATAAATGCTTCGAAACAGTCTGAAACTTCCTGTTCCTATCTGGTTGTTGGTTAGTCACACTTTTTTTGACTAAAAACTTTGGTTATTCCATATAAATTGAGGCTGAGATGAATTTTGTGCTTTTTTTATGATTACCGAGTGTTCGACTAGATGAAAAGAAAAGTTCAAATGTTGATAAAGAGATAAGTTGTGTTGTTTGATTAAAACTATGTTTACTTTTGTATATTAGTGTGACCTCTTTGTTATTTTTATTGCACTCCATATTTGTTATGAAATTGGTGAATGCTTGTGGTTGGTCTGTGCCTGCCAAACACTCGGTTGAGCTCATTTTTATAGTTTTGTATAAAATTGATGTTAGTTAGTATGCCACTTACTAAGTTGATATACTCATTACAAGGAGATCAAATAAGTGGCTAAAGTGAGATGTTAGTGTAAATATTAGTTAGTTAATTATTGTGTTCACATATTGCATAGAATTTCATTACTCATGAATTACATTCTATGAAATGTTTTCTCATAAATGATTATGTAGGGTTAGATCATGTGTTTACCTGCTTTTTTTACAGACCAATCTGTTCAACGGTTTGTTCCATCACTATTCAACTATATAATGCATTCAATAATTATTCACTTGAACTTGCTTAAGGTGCAAGTTTCTTAACCGAATATAAATGTAGTAAAGCACTTTTGTATGATTATATACCTTTTGTTTGTTGAAATTGAAATAACTAAATTACTATGCTCTGCAAAAGAAGAAAAAAGTAGAATTTAGTTACTCATAAACCTAAGGCGATGATAGAAGCTTAGTTGAACAACTGACTTTTTTAAAGAGCAAAACTCTTTTTATTTTTAGAAACAAGAGCTCGGTGGTGAATGTTAAATGAGCTTCTCATAAACGCCGTACTTCTTTTATATTAGTGATTGCCTTTATCACTCGAATAAGTAGGTGTTTGACTAAGTCTACTGTAGGTGCTTAAAAGGTTATTTTATTTTGAAAATACTATTAAGCACGTTCAAGGTGTTTTAATAAACTTATTTTGTAATACTCATGGCTTTTCTAAGGCAAATAAACTAATGCGCTTAATCCGTTTGGATTGGGTCTATCTAATAATACGTCAGCTTTTATGTATGATCTTACCCAAATATGAAATACCTAATCTGATAAAAAAGATACTTTGCATGGTTTGAAACTTTGAATGTTAGTACTTAGTAAGATTTTGCACATCATTTACAACTGTTTCAGATGCAATTTGTTGTCTGCAACAACGAGTGAAGTATTGCTAGACTATGTTAGTACATATAACTTATTTTGCGTTCATTTTCACAAAAGTTACATATCCATGCTTGAAGGAGTTGTTAAGACCGTACCTCAAGGTTACTTTGACAATGGTTTATGGTTAGTACTACCTGATCATGTTTAAAAATACTTTTATTTTCTAACCTTACGGTTCATGTTTTACACAAAATCGGTTGCGGTTCGGTTTTGGTTGGTTCGGGCCGGTTTTGAGCCGATGCTCAGCCCTACCTCAAGTGTTTATATTATAGACTTTTTTTCTTCTAAAATAAGTGGTATATTAAACTTTAATTTTATTTCCAATTGTGTATAAAGATACACTTTAAATTATGGTAGTCTCCTTTGGCATATGTGTTTTATCCATTACAAGGACAAGCTTATACTATTGGCATCACTTAGTGATTAAATGTGCACAATATCCTTACATTTTTTCTGCTTATATTAACCCTTATAAAACTATCTATAATCAGCTATACAAACTGAAGTCTTAATCGTTGAAAGTTAAAACTGTCAAATAATTAAGTGCCATTTATCTCAATAATATGTATTAGATTATAAGGTTTAATACTATATTTTATTAGTCCATTTTCTTTTGTTTCTGGTGATGCAAATATGTAATTGCCTACAAAATATCAAAAGAGCCCTTACATATAGATATGCAAATATGTTGCTTATTAAGGCTTATTGCAAACTGGCTCTTAGGCATCAACGAGTCAAGGTTTTAAACTTTGTTTTTTGTATCTAAATTAAGAAGGCTTAAATTTGTCATCTCTTCTTTATAATGAGGTAGTTAGTGGTTTGTTGCAGGTTGGTCAACTCTTTGCAAGAGGTAAAATTAAGTGAACCTGATGGGGCATGAAATGGAAGCTCACAAACTCTTTCACCGGTATACAGTCAAGTTTGAATGGATATTGTTTTCAGAAAAATGCTATTGAAAATCAAGCTTGCAGCAGCTTAGATGGTAGGAACGTTTAAAAATACAACCTTTCAAGTTTTATGTAGGAAGGTTTTCATATATAATATGTTGTAATTAGAGACACATTTGTAGTATAGTTCTTTTATGATACATTAGAGTCCCTTTCTTGCAAGATGTGCGAATGTTGTAAAATATTGGTTTGTTAAGAGCTACAAAGCATGGGGTATATGATTTCTAAAATATGTATATGATGTTGGATTGGTGTATGCTAAGTTGCATATTATCAAGTCTTACGCAACATCGTAAGATGTGGACTGGACCATCTTTCATATAGAAATGTGTTTGGAACAAGATAATTGCAAGCATTACTTAACTATCTTTCATATAAAATCTAAAGGCATCCAATCGTGTTAATGGGTGATATTTTTTTTCAATGTAAACACCCCACTGCATCAAATTAATAGGATAGTAGTGTGGAGATGAAAATGCTATGGTTCTACATGCTTTCCTATTGAGCTATAATAAAGTTATTTAGTTATTTCATGTTAGGTCTCTGTATTTTTATTTTTGAACTCGATACACAAACTTTCCGATTTACATTCGAACATGTTTTTTTATAATAGAATTGTCAATGATAGGACTAATCAATCAATATTTTTCTTAAGAGTTATTATAAGATCAAATCAATATTTTTTAAGAGTATAAGAACCAAGGTCAAATTAATATTTTTACGCAAAGCAGTATCGTTATCTATGGTTTTAAGTAGAACAGGCCATGAACATGTGAAAATGGGTTGGCAATGTAAAGGTGGATGTTTAACATTACATTAATGGTGCAATTATTTTGAGACAATTTCTTGTATCCTTTTGTTTTGCCATGACAAATAACAAAAGTCAAGGACAAACTTTGTCTAAGGCTGGTTTATATTTGGAATGACCAGTTTTTTCGCATGGACAATTCTATGTGGTTGTATCAAGAGTAAAGAGCAATAAAGGTCTAAAGCTATTGTGTTGCGATAAAGATGACATTTATTGCAATTATACAACCAATGTTGTCTTTAAAGAAGTCTTTTATCAACTTTGAGTTTTATGTTTTTTCATTAACCTTTTTTTAATGACTATATTTTCCTAAATACTATTAGTATATTAACTCATGACAAATTATACTATGTTATATTAGTTTTTTTTGTTTTACATCAGTGTTTCACAATATTATCTTATAAACACTCTTACTAATTACATTTATTTGTCAATATTCTATCAACCATCGTTTAATTCTAAAAACAACATTGAAACAATTATGTGTTGTAAATGATAACATAAAACATAAATCAGACCGAGTTATCTAAATGATAGACAAGAGTTGGAATAACCAAAAGCAATATCCAACAACTATCAAAATGCAAAAGTTTCTTTGAACAACATTTTAAAGCTCGCGGCCCAACGGGCGGGCCTGAAAGCTAGTGTAGACATGTAGTACAGTTGCAAAAGCTTAAAAGGATTTATGTCTAACCGCAAGGGATATTGTTATTTAGATTTCATTCACAAGTTATCCATGGCGACATGAACTGGTTTCAGCATATGATTACCTATGTTATCTCTTGAAGTTATGGATGAGCATTTTGATATAATTTTTGAGTGATTTATTTGGAAAATGATATTGTTTTAAATGGTAAATTTTGGGGATCCGTCATGTTACTGTATTACCTTAGTGGGCTTGTGCCTTGTGAAGAAACCATGTGGTTGTACTTTCTAGGTTAACAACAAACTTCATGAACTATTGATGTAAGTTATAACTTTTACTATGATTGTGCTGATTGCAGTTTTTAGAAGAAGTTTCGTCTTTAGATAACAATCTGCAGCTTGAGGCTACTACATATGTTCGTAAACTATTATAAATAGGTAATGCCAGGTATTTTTATCTGAACGTGCTTTTCTTTTTCATAGCTAATTCCATTACCTCTTTTTTAACCAGGAGGACATAGTAGCTATAGCATTGTAAAAATTATTCAATCTGGCGTTGTTCCCCGATTGGTGGAGTTCCTTATGAAAGAAGATTTTCCACAACTACAGGTGAAACAAAACAATATAAGATAAATAAACAATAGTCTTATACGCTGTATGCTAAATGGCTAATAAATATTTCCAATATGTTGTAGTTGGAGGCTGCTTGGGCGTTGACTAATATTGCTTCTGGGAGATCGGAACACACAAAGGTGGTGACTGAACTTGGTGCTGTGCCGATATTTGTAAAACTTCTTGCATCTCCCAGTGATGAAGTCAGGGAGCAGGTATATTCTTATATAGGATGTTTTCTTTTGTTTTATTCCATGTATTTTCGTTTCTGTTTTGGTATCCGTGAGGAGTTTAATGTCGCATATCTTTCTGTATGTGTAGGCTGTGTGGGAGCTAGGGAACGTTGCTGGTGATTCCCGTGAATGTCGTGACCTTGTACTTAAACAAGGTGCATTGATTCCTTTGCTGGACCAAGTAAATGAGCATGCGAAGCTATCAATGTTGCAAAAAGCTGTGTGGGCACTGTCAAAATTTTGCAGAGGTAAACCAGAACCTTCTTTTGATCAGGTTGGTTTGTGATAACTGCTTCTTACATTGTTGTAACTTTTCAAGAGCCAGTTACATATTATACTTCATAGATGTGCCCATAAATATTTTTAACTATTAACGATAATTATCATATGCTTTTGACAGACAAGTCTTGCAGTTAAAGCTCTTCAGCAACTTATTCGTTCAAATAACGAAGAAGTTTTGAAGGATGCTTGTTGGGCTCTTTCATATCTTTTAGATATGGTTACCAATGATAAAATCCAAGCTGTTATTATATGCCCCAGGCTGGTTGAGTTACTGAAGTAAGTATGATAATCGATACTGTTTTTTAAGTATAACATCAACCCTGTATAGTTCCTAACATGCTGTCAATTGGATCTGATCTTCTTGGTGTGTCAGTCATCATTCTCCATCAGTGCTTATTCCCGCTCTACAGCTTTTGCAGGAGTTTTATATAGTTTGGGTTTAGGTTAATTTTTATTCTTTGCACAATTCACTCAGCCAGTGATTGCACAGACTTAGATGCTCAATATTTCACACACGTGAGATTTGATCATTTGGAGATAGAGTGGCACATTGATGGGTCCGTGCGCGGGCCTAGGGCCACGGCTTCAAACAGGCACAGCCAATCGGTCCCATATTATGTGAATCACTTTAGAAAAGGCCCAAAACGACAAAAAAAATTCCCGAAACCTCATTTATATTTAAATAACTAAATATGTTTATAATTAAAAAAAACAATTGCCATGTTCATAGGGTTGTAAACGAACCGGACGAACACCCCCAGGCTGGTTGAGTTACTGAAGTAAGTATGATAATCGATACTATTTTTTAAGTATAACATCAACCCTGTATAATTCCTAACATGCTGTCAATTGGATCAGATATTCTTGGTGTGTCAGTCATCATTCTCCATCAGTGCTTATTCCCGCTCTACGTACGGTTGGCAACCTTGTTACTGGAAATGAAATGCAATGCAAACTCAGGTACATCTTAGACTCCCGTTACTCATATTTGTTAATTTATAAATTGTATATTTAGTGCTCTTTAGGGATTGTCTTCATTTACTACAGCTTTTGAAGGAGTTTTATATAGTTTGGGTTTAGGTTAATTTTTATTCTTTGCACAATTCACTCAGCCAGTGATTGCACAGACTTAGATGCCTCATTATTTCCACACACGTGAGATTTGATCAGTTGGAGATAGAGGTGGCACAATGAGTGGGTCGGGCGGGCTAGGGCCACGGCTTCAAACAGGCACGGGATAAACGGGCCCATATTATGTGAATCACTTTATAAACGGGCCCATGTTCTCCCATTGAGAGAAACCATGTGCCCGCTAATGCCCATTTAACTTTTGAAAGGGCCATACTTGCACATTTCAAATAAGGAGGGGGCTAAATGCACCCAAATCTACAATTTAGCCCATAGAAGCCTATTTTTTTGTATATTTTTTTTGGCACAAATTGCCACCTCAGACTTAATTGCATGCCAAGACGGTTTTGTAAAATTTTTTACGTATTAAAACCTACAAAAGCAAATCTATATGGACAAGTTAACAAGTGTGCATATGTTTTTGTAGTTTGGCACATTATGCCAAGTTTTTATCCAATATTCTCATATCACACAGTCTTTCTTATATAATATACACACATTCTATACTGTTGAGATTTAACAATCTATGTAACCAATTAGCTTACGAGTACGCAACGGATGGATCTAGTAATAGCATATAGGTTAACACATAATAAGAAGTAAATAGAAAGCGTACCTCTTAGCCAATTGATCAAGAAAACAAATAAGTGATTAAACAATCACCTCTACGGTTGTTCACACAATCACGTCAACCGAATATGTTAAGTTGTCTAGACTTAACTTCACAAACAAACACCCTTGTGTTATATTACCCGAATACCAAACAAACCTGTGTCTTGTAACTGAATATAAAAACCACCGAATTACGGTTTAAAGGAAACCCTAATTAGCCGAATACCACTTGAACCGAAAATCAACAACCCGAAAACCCAAGTTAGGGTTTTAACTTCGATCAGAAATCAAACAAACACCTTGTGTCTTGAACTTGCAACGTCGAGCTAGGAAGAATCAAGTGAGATCAATTAAACCTTAAAGGTTTAATTGATTTGGGTGATGAGTTATAAACCGAAATTCAAAAAACCCTTGAGAAGGTTTGTTATCACAACACATCTTTTCCTTTTTTCTATTTATCCAAACCGAATTCTGGATCACATGGAATCTTCTTATTAAATTTCCAGCTTTTAAAACATCACAAGTTTATGTCTTAATTCGGTTTAGTCCTTCTGGTTTGTATTAATAACGTTTGTGAAGTGTAAAACATATTCTCCGTGTATTAACGTGTGTGCCCCAATAGGCTCACATATTCGTAACGTATACGTGCTATCCAACTACCATAATCCAACATATATAACTGTTCTGATTTCTGATTATCAATCAGATAGCCAATTGTATCTAAAAAATGAAAAAGAGGGAAATCTTTTCGACTAGATCATTACAATCAGTAGTGTGTAGTGTTAAAAAGGCAACTGTTAAATTTTAGCGAAATGGAACTTGTTGCATCTATGCTCTAGGTTTTTCAACTTAAGCTTTGTTTTTCATTTTATTGGTATAAAATAAAACATCGTTTTGTTGACGAAGTCTCATTTATGATCATGTTCTTTATGTCAGGTTTTTTTTATAGTTTGTTTATTGAGCAATACAAAAAAAAATTCAAATTTTCAAAAAAGGTTTCACACAATTATGTGGCAAGATCACTTGTCCAATCAAAACAATTATGAAAAAGAAATAATCTACTTGATTGGACAAATGATCTTGCCACATCAGCATTCTTCTTGTTTATTTCAGACAGTAATGTAGTATATTCTCGATCAAATTTCATTTGTGTTTATATTTGTTTTAGTATATCATCGATCAACAAGTGCTTCCGTGTCTTCTGAAAGTGTTGTCAAATGACAATAACAGCATTAAAAAGGAAGCTTGTAGGACTATTTCAGGCATCACTTATGGCAACAAGGACCAGATTCAGGTTCGATAATTTATTTCCATCTTAACCTGACTAAACTTAACTGTGTAAGCATCAATGTACATTACTGACTGGTAATATAATTTGGTGATTATTCTACAGGCAGTGATTGAAGCAAATATCATTGATCCCCTTGTTAATTTGCTTCAAAATTCAGAGTTTGACATTAAGAAAGAGGCTTCATGGGCAATCTCGAATGCTACTTCTTTTGGACGCTATACCCAAATCAAGTAAGATGGGTTGCTTTGCCTTTGTTCCTTTTAGTATACTATTTATGAATATTGATGTGTTTTCTCTATACAATCATTACAGGTATCTTATTGGACGCGGATGTGTTAAACCATTGTGTGACATGCTCACCTGTCCAGACCCCAAAATCGTGACTGTTTGTCTAGAGGGGCTTGAAAACATACTAAAGGTTGGTGAACCCCAAAAGGATTTTGCAGAACCAGGAGAGGTGAATCTTTATGCACAAATGATTGGAGAATCTGAAGAGTTTGAGAAAATTGAGCTGCTACAGATTCACAATAACACTTACATAAAGGAGAGAGCATATAAGCTTCTTAACACATATTGGGAGGAAGAGGATGATGTGACACCACCTGGTGACGTGGACCAGCCTGGGTTTGGTTTTGGAGGTGCTAATTCTGTTCTTGCTGGTGGCTTAAATTTTAATCAATAGAAGGTACGTACATAATCTTAACTTCCTTCTACTTTGTTATCTGTTTTATACAAATTTTATACAGAATAATATGTCCTAATCAACTACTTACACCAGGTTTTGGATCACATGTATGTTTACCAATCAGTAGCAGTGTAGTTTTGATGGATAGTTTTGACGGATGATATGTTAAGCTAAATGTTGTTTCTCCTTAGGGAAGTGCCTCTGGTAATCATAATTGAGGACTATAAAATTCCCCCTTTCGTTGCTGCAGTTGTTGAATCATGTAGTACTTGTTGGGAATTTCCAGCTCAGACTTGCTTTTAATATGTTTTAGCGTTGGTGTATGTTCCACAAAATTCTGGTTATTACGCGACTTCATAGTTAAAATAGGAGTATTAATTTGATCGCACTACTTCAACTAACTTAAAAGGGAGGTGATTTGCACACTCTTAAAAATTATTGTGACACTCGACTGAGCAGGTAAATCAAATTCTAAACATAGTACGTCTATCTAATGCATAGAGTTGAGTGCCCCAATCATTTTTAAGAGTGTGCAAATCAATTTCCAATTTAGAGGGTTAGAAAAAGAAGTAAAAGAATTATCATTTAGAGGGTTAAGGAAAGAATTATTGTTTAGAGGATGGGAGGAATTTGTGTGCTCGTGTGCGTGTGAGTGGTGGTGGTGGTGTGGGTACTGTTGGAGGTGGTGGTGGGTGTGGTGCCGAAAGTGGTGTGGAGAAGGAGGTGGTGGTGGGCGGCCTGTGGTGGTGGTTTTTCTGCTTGCAGTCGCCGGTGGTGGTTTTAGTGGGATAAATGTTGTGTTTTTCGTGCAAGTGAAAACCCAGATCTGCTTTTTGATACTTTATTAACCCGGGCGACATGTCGCCCGGGAAACTAAATTTTTTTTGTCGTTGAGCGTTATTGGCGCGTTAATGAAAATTTTAGAGGGACACCGGGAAACATTTCATCAAAAAATTATGCCGATATATAGAGATTAAAAACCAAATAGATTTTAATAAATAGTTTCCCGGGCGACATGTCGCCCGGGAATCCCTTCATTAAAAAATTATTCAGTTTTATAAAGACTAAAAAACAATATAAATTTTAATAAAAACTTTCCCCAGCGACATGTCGCCCGGGAAATGTTTTTAGAATTTTTTATAAAAAATTATAAAAACTTTTAAATCATTATTATTTTATAATTATATATTTTATAAATAATAATTTTTAAAGATACTTATAAAATATATAATTATTATTTACAATTATTTTTAATAAAATATATTATCGGTTCGTTTCGGCAAAGTCGGTACGGTTTCTCGGTTCGTTCCGGTCGGTTCGTATATAATTATTATTTCAAATTATTTAAAAAAATATATATAATTATTATTTACAATTATTTTTTATAAAATATATAATCGGTTCGTTTCGGCAAAGTCGGTACGGTTCCTCGGTTCGTTCCGGTCGGTTCGTATATAATTATTATTTCAAATTATTTTTAAAAAAATATATAATTATTATTTACAATTATTTTTTATAAAATATAAACGCGGGAAATTTGAACCAACTGTTGAATTTAATAGTTTGTTCTAAATTATAGGGAGAAAAATCATAAAAAGTACGTAATTCACACACCTGATTTCCCCAAATTTTTTCTAGGGTTCTTCTATGATAAAATATTTTAACACACACAATCAATACAACTTTAATATAAACAAAAATGAGATGTTGACAGCATAGAAATCCTAAGTATTATTGTTGGAACTAATGATATAATTAGTTAGTTAATATAGTCTAAGGACCAAATAGTATTTATTGTTTTTATGTTCTGTAATACGTAAAACCTGTAAACACTTTTGGTTATGGGCTGGGTCAATATGGGTCGTTTAGTTTATTAGGTTATGTCAGTTAGTTAGGTTTATAACGTTTAGAAAAGGTTGTGTCGTTTAGTTTTGTAAAATCGGTATGCCTCTTCATCAAAGCACCGATTCATGTAGTATAAATAGGATCAAAGTCTGTAAACAATTTATCAATTCAATATACGATTTGCTTACAAGTTTCTGTCTTACTTTTCTGCATATATACACGATTTACCCACTGTCCCAAACACCCCTGTACAGATTTTTTTTTCCAGTCAAACCAAAACCAAAAAACTACGTCGATTAACAAGTCGTGATCGAAGGCCATCTAACAATTATAACCTGCATAATCAAATGTTCAGATGCGTGATTAGATTAAACCTCCTTTTACAGAATCTTGATATATAACTGAAAAAAATAAGGGTTTTGATTGTTACACAAAATCTATCCTCATATAAAGTGAATGAATCGTGCATCATGAAGGATACCACCGGTTCTAATAAAGTAAAAGTTATAACCCTATAAAGTAATAGTCGTATCTTACTAGTCCTTTGGGTCTGGCACGTAGTCCAACAGAAACAATAATAATACCGGCTTTAAAAATAAGTTCAGGGCTGTTAAATCCAAACCTTTTTCATTGTTTCTTCTCTTGGGGTCGACTTGAAGCCCTACAATATTAACGGGTTATATTCCAACATATTCCCCCTAATCTATTATCTTGTGTCCATCCTAATCTACCAGTTCTTGATTCTTCTTGTCTTGATGCATTCTTCAAAAAAAATCTGGATTTCTTCTCCTAGTATGTGGTTGTTGTAGCTTGCAATCTCTTCCACCTCTAACTTATCCCCAAGTGCTCCCATTTTCTCCGATCCCTTCTCTGGCAGCATTTATCACCCATCTTACCAATCTTCCATAGGTATTCTTCAAGACTTTCTGAGTCCTATCCTTCTCTCATTGGATTCTCTGGTGCTCTGGCTGTCTTATAGATGAATACAAATACTTCCAAGTAATCATAATAGCACTTCCTGATTTTCATCCTCCCAACTGATCTAGTTAAGACCTAGAAATCTATGCAAGCGCAACCAATTCTTGCCAAACTGCACACTAAAATATACCTTCAATTCGACATCTCTTCTTCTCCAATTTGGCATCCATTGTTTGCGTCCCCTTTAATAGAAAAAACGCAGGTTTGATTCTTGAATGATGATTGAATCCAGAATTGGTTGTGTGGTTAGAATTCCAACAGGCACTGATGCCACTGATGAAACAAACAGTTATAGGCCGAATTTCCACAGGTTCTTATGGTTTCCAGGATCGCATATAAATGATCAAACAAGCATCATGATATAACAACCATTCAAGAATAAAAGAACGACAGGAAACAAGGAGTTTGAACCCTTTAAAGAATCTGATATATAAATGAATAAGGGTTGATTGTTACAGCAGAATTCTATCCTATATAAAGTGAATGAATCGGTGCCATCATGAAAGGATACACCGGTTCTAATAAAGTAAAAGTTATAACCCTATAAAGTAATAGTCGTATCTTTCTAGTCTTTGGGTCTGGGCCTGGTAGTCCAACAGAAACAATAATAATACCGGCTTTATAAAATAAGTTCAGGGCTGTTAAATCCATCCTTTTCATTGTTTCTTCTTCCTGGTGTCGACTTGCAGCCCTACAAAGATTAATGGGATTATGATTTCCAACATATTCCCCCTAATCTATTAATCTTTGTGTCTTCTAATCTTCCTGTTCTTGATTTCTTCTTGTTCTTGATGCCTTCTTCAAAAAAAATCTGGATTTCTTCTTTCCATAGTATGTGGTTTGTTGTAGCTTGCAATCTTCTTCCTCCTCTAACTTGATCCCAAAGTGCTCCAATTTCTCCTTTCCCTTCTCTGCAGCATTTGATGCACCCATCTTACCAATCTTCCATTGGTATTCTTCAAGACTTTCTGAGTCTTCTCCTTCTCTCATAGGATTCTCTGGTGCTCTGGCTGTCTTATAGTAGGAGACAAATACTTCCAAGTAAGTCATATAGCACTTCCTGATTTCTTCTCCATCTGATCTAGTTAGTCCTAGTATTTTTGCAAGCGCACCAAATTCTTGGCCAAACTGATAATCTTTCTTCTTCAATTTGACATCTTTTCTTCTTCAATTGGCATCCATGGTTTTCGTCTTCTTTAAAAGAAAAAATGCATGTTTGATTCTTGAATGATGGATAAACATGAATTGTTGTGTTGTTTGATCCCTTGGCTCTTGATAACATATTGAAAATTCAGTTATAGGCCGAATTTCCACAGGTTCTTATGGTTTCCAGGATCGCATATAATTGATCAAACAAGCATCATGATATAACAACCATTCAAGAATAAAAGAACGACAGGAAACAAGGAGTTTGAACCCTTTAAAGAATCTGATATATAAATGAATAAGGGTTTGATTGTTACAGCAGAATTCTATCCTATATAAAGTGAATGAATCGGTGCTATCATGAAAGGATACACCGGTTCTAATAAAGTAAAAGTTATAACCTTATAAAGTAATAGTCGTATCTTTCTAGTCTTTGGGTCTGGCCTTGGAAGTCCAACAGAAACAATAATAATACAGGCTTTATAAAATAAGTTCAGGGCCTATTAAATCCATGCTTTTCATTGTTTCTTCTTCCTGGTGTCGACTTGCAGCCCTACAAAGATTAATGGGATTATGATTTCCAACACTAACAAGAAAGAAAAGGTTCGCAGGATTCTTAATAAATTTACGGTTAATTTTGTGGGTCTTCAGGAAACCTTTATGAAGACTGATAATTTATCCTCTTTATGGTC
>BQNB010063209.1:0-20492 GCA_026074375.1 Tanacetum coccineum | reverse complement strand
TAGAAATGACATGTTTTGAAAGCATTTGAAACTCTCGCTCGAACTTCATTTACACGCCCGTGTCGATGTTAATCAACATTTCTAGGTACGTAAATGTTATCGATTCCAAGAGACATGTCGAGAAGATTCTTTTTGGTATTTTTGAAATTTTTCTGATTTTATATTTTGTTTGTTTTATATTTTTGTATTTTCTTTTTCAATTTTTTTTATAAATCAAAAAATAAAGAGAGAATAAAAATATGTACAAATTGATGTTTGATGGATCAAGCATATTCAATTGCCAGAACCTCCAGTTCATCTGGAGTCAAACATCTCATACCGAGTCGTCTGACAAGATACTTAAACCTATCTTCCGATAAAGCTTTAGTAAACAAGTCAGCTAACTGGTATTCAGTTCTGACAAAGAATAATTCAACAATACCCTTTTCAACCTGTTCCTTTATGAAGTGATAACTGACATTGATGTGCTTGGTACGGGAATGCTGGACTAGATTGCACGAGATGGCTATGGTTGCCTTTGAGTCACAATACATAGGTATTTTATCAAAGTGGAAGCCATAATCTGTGAGCTGAGTTCTTAACCATAGAACTTGTGCGCAACACACAGATAAAGATACATACTTAGCTTCTGCTGAAGACATTGAGGTGCAGTCCTGCTTTTTGGATGACCAGCTGACTAACTTATCACCATCTGAAAAAGCAGTTAGTTCGAAACCGGTGTCCTTCGGATACCAAAGACCTATGTTAATGGAGTCTTTAAGGTACCGAAAGATCCGTTTAATCCCAGTGAGATGTTTCTCAGTCAGTTTCGCTTGATAGCGAGCACAATAACATGTTACATGTACAATATCTGGTCTATTTGCTGTTAGGTACATGAGTGCTCCGACCATCTACGATATTTCATTTGGTTGACCGGAGTACCACTCAAGTCAGCATCAAGGTGTTTTGTAGCCATTAGTGTACCAATGCTATCACATGAGGACATACCATGCTTTTTAAGTATCTCTTGAGCATACTTAGCTTGGTTTATGAAGATACCACGAGGGGATTGGTGGATCTGAATTCCTAAAAAGAATTTCAGCTCCCCCATCATAGACATATCAAACTTGCTGTGCATTAGTTTTTCAAATCGTTTTGAAAGTTTTGGGTTCGTAGAACCAAAAATAATGTCATCAACGTAAATTTGCACAAGCAATATGTCTTCCCTATGTTTAGTTATGAATAGAGTTGGATCAATAGAACCTTTTAAGAATCCTTTGGATACCAGGAAATTGGAGAGTTCACCATACCACACTCTTGGTGCTTGTTTGAGACCATATAATGCTTTCTTGAGACGGTAAACTTGGTCAGGATGATATGGGTCAACAAATCTATCTGGTTGGTTTACGTACACTTCTTCCTTTAGAGGTCCGTAAAGAAATGTTGTTTTAACGTCCATCTGGTATACGGGAAATGATTTGTGTGTAGTGTACGCAATGAACAACCAGACAGCCTCCAACCGAGCAACTGGTGAAAATGACTATTTGAAATCAATTCCTTCCTTTTAAGCATATCCCTTAGCTACAAGACAAGATTTGTTGCGAATAACAGTATTTTCCTCATCACATTTGTTTTTCCAGAGCCACTTTAAGTTAATGACATTTTTGCAAAGTGGTCTGTCGACTAATTCCTAAACATCTAATCGATCAAACTGGTGAAGTTCTTCTTGCATTGATTCAATCCATGCAGAATCAGTCATGGCTTCTTTAATGTTCTTCGGTTTGGTTCAACTCACGGTGAGTGCGAACATACACATCTTGCCATCTGTTTCTAGCTGACGTCTTGTTCTAATTGATTGAGAAGGATTTCCAATGACTTGTTCTAACGGATGATCTTTTGTCCAACGTTGTGTAGAAGGATGATATTGATAGAATGTATGCATGTTTGATGAATCAACATGATGAGATGATGTCTCCCTTCGATATTGTACCGGTGTACTAAAAACATTTACAAATTCATCGTCGTCAACTTATGCATTTTTGTTATTGGTTTTTGCTTGAATAATGTTCTCAGTGGCAAAATGGAACAGTTGGTTACTTGGGAGTTGGTCGCTTGACCTTGTGTTACTGGTGTTGTTTGAATGTTCAATGGAGGTGTATCTGCAGCAACGGTTATTGAAGTAGATGGAGTTGTATGGTGTTGTTGAGGTTTATTAGGAGCATCAGCAACATGTACGGTTGAAGACTTTGACACAACTGGAGTAGTTCCATTGAGTAATTCATCGAACATCAGACTAAATAGCAAATCCAGCTCATTTGACGTTGTTACGGTCTCAGCTACTTGAGGAACATTTTCTTGACTTTGTGGACCGGGACTTAAACTATCTTGTTCAAGTACCGTTGTTGGACCTTGTGGAACAGGGTCAGAACTGACTTGATTTGACACTATCTGAGGTAATTCGTCAAAGTTAACGTGAATGGTTTCAACTATTATTCTTGTTCTCTTGTTAAATACACTGTAAGCTCTTGACTGAGTAGAATACCCTACAAAAATGCATGCATTACCTTTTTCCTTCATCTTATCAAGATTTTCACCATCTCTGATGATGTAATAAAGAGAGCCAAAAATGTGAAAGAACTTAACTGACGGTTTGCGGGCATTAATGATGTGGTAAGGTGTTTTCTCATGGCGAGGAATTACAAGTGAACGGTTTTGAGTAAAACATGTTGTTGCAATTGCTTCAGCCCAGAAGAACAAAGGAATTTTAGCGGCGCTTAGCATTGTTCGAGCAACCCCAACAAGAGTACGATTCCGTCTTTCGACAATGCCGTTTTGTTCAGGTGTTCGAGCAGTTTACGTTTCTTGTTTTATACCCTCTTTTGCAAAGTTTAGCAAAGTATACATGAAGAGTTTTATTCAAAAATTCTATTCCTTTGTTAGTTCGAATGGTTCTTACTTGAGCATGAAGTCCTCTTTGAACGAGTTTGAGGAAATCAATGAGAACATCAGGAGTTTCGTCTTCGGACCTCAAAAAGTAAGTCTAAGTGTATCTGGAGTAGTCATCAATAATTACAAGATATTTTTTTCCATTAATACTTTCTACACGCATGGGACCACATAAGTCAATGTGTAGAAGTTGTAACCGTCTTTTGGAACTCAGGGTAGTATTTGTGTGAAAAGACTTTCTTTTAGCTTTCCCCAACTCACAAGAAGAACAAAGATGATCTTTGACGAATTTTAATTTTGGAAGGCCAGTCACAATATCATTCTTCGAAAGCAAGTTGATGGTGTCGAAGTTTAGATGTGAGAGATGATGATGCCCTAACCATGCTTATGATGATGTAGCTTTAGCCAATAAGAAAATTAGATTGGGAGTGAATGTTTCTAGAAGAGTGATGGAATACAGATATGTGCCACGAGAGCGTGTGACAAGATCATTTCCTTTCAAATGACGGATGTAACATGTAGACTTCCGAAAAGCAACTTCCAAATCCACATCATAGAATTGACCAACGGAGAATAGATTGTGATTTAGCCCTTTGACGTATCTAAAACCCTCTTGATAGTTATAGTTCCTTGAACCAAATCTCCATAACCAAGAATCGGTGCAATTTGATCATTTCTAAACTTCACCGTACCTAGAAATTTCTCCACAAAATTACTTAGGTACATGAGATTTCCCATTATGTGCTTTGAGCACCCAGAGTCGACGATGAATAGAATTATCTCTATGAGCTCTTGCAACGGCTCATAATCAAAGATGGGTCCAGAATTGTCAGCAACATCTGGAATAACTTCTTAAATCTGTGCCATGTACATATAATGTGCTTCCAATTCTTGATCGTCGGGTTCATCATTAGTGTCATCCTTCCAATCAGCTTGTTCTGCATTTAACTGAACTCCAGCTTCCTCTTGCTTACACATTTTTGGGGGGGCGGCATTATTTTCTTGTGATAAGCTGCATCTTCATTCATTCGGTTTCTAACTTCCCTTGATACTGCCATATTTCTATGCATTATAATTTGATCCCTGACTTTTGCAACCTCCTAGGTACCTACATTCTCCTAGCCTAGTAACCATTAATACCTCTTGATTATCATACCCAGTTCCTTATTAATTCTTATAGGAATTGTTCTTGATTAGCTTTACTAGTGTTTGATGAAGTTTTGAGGTTGTTGTTGGTAGGTTTGTAGATGTTCTTAAATGATAGAGAAATTAAAGCATGAGTTTATCAATCTCCTCCTTTGACATTTCATCATCATCAGTAACCAAAGTAGGTTCTTGATCATAAGTAGGTGTAGAAGAGTTGATAATTGCTTTACCTCTATTTTTGGTAGCAGCTGGTTGTGATCTGGTTGAGGAATTTTGAGTGTAGTGATTAGGATGGTTTTGAGGATGGTAAACTAGTTGTTGTTGAGCAACAAGTGCAAGTTGATCGGAGTATTTTACATACACCTCATAGCATGTTAATTACGCATAGTTGCATTGTTTTTCATTTTTATACATGTACTTTGAGGTGTTTTATGATTATGTAGGTTACGGATAAAATGGAGACTTTGTGAGCTAATGGTGAAAAGACATGTCGCGATGTTTTGGGATTCGTTTTTTTTTTTTTTTTGTTTTTTTTCTTTTCTTTATTTGTCGAGGAAAAAAAAAAACAAAAAAAAAAAATAATAAAAACTCCATTTTAGATGATTCAAAAATCACGAAAAGCGAAAAAGATTTCTATATTTTTTTATGTGGTACAATTTCTTTTTTTTTTCCTTTTTCTCTCCCCCCACCCATGAAAATTCTGCAGTTTACCTCGTGGTTCTACCGCTAAAAAGTGTGTTCGTAAACAAACTACACAATGGCTTTATTGTTTAATTTCATACGATAAATGAAACGAGAAAAAAGCCCATTTTGTCTGTCCACGGGCTGGTCCACGAGTGAACATAAAGGAAGCAAGGCATGTTGGGGGCTGGTTGGACGTGAGAACACACAAAAGAAGAAAGCTATATCAATTTGTAAAAAAAGAGGAATTCATTTTACGTTTGACAGCGCTAAACACAATTCATCCTATGAGACGACACAACTGAATAGGGAGAGAACAGCCAACGAGCAGATCAAGAAGTAAAAGAAGACGTACTAAATCCATAGCCACCATGACAACAAACTCTTCCATCGTCTCCATCATCATGTTCGGCTAATCTCGTTGTAATTCCTTCCTGTAATCATATTAGGGTTTGATCATTGTTTTGGATTATTACATTTATATTTACATTGGTTTATGATTTGAATGCATTCATGCATATTTAAATATATTGTTTGATTTAAGATTGTGTTTAATGGTTTGTGCAAGACAACTTATTGTTAGTTAGCAATGCATACTTGTTCAATCTAGCTAAGGAAAAAGATGGTTGCGTAATCGGCATAAGTCGTACCTAAATAGATCATTAAAACATAATTGTTGGTTGAATTGGTATAAGACTTATTATTGCTAGTCATTGATAAACATAACAAGTACCTAAATTGATTCATCCATAATAAGTCAAAGTAATCTTTGTAATTGATTTAAAGTCTAGATAATCCATAACGTGATCAACCCTAGATATTGGAAGCTGGAAGGAATTGCATTGTTCTCTTAATTGTTTACAACTTCGTTTCCTACTTTTTCTTGTTTTAATCATTAGCTTAATCAGTATTTTAATTTTAAGATTTCAAAACCACAACCTTTATTGATTAGTGATCACCACAGAACTTAAATTAAATCTACCTACTCCCTGAGGATTCGACCATTTCTTACAGTATATATGTAGGTTTAGTTAAGGTTTATTTTTGATAGTACAACGACGCTATCAAATTTTGGCGCCGCTGCCGGGGAGTGAGTGCTCTTTTGGTTTAAGTTTTTGTTAATAGTTTTAAAATCAAAAATACAAAAAGATTTTCTTTTTCTCTTGTTTTGTTTGCTTGTTTGTTTTGTTGGTTGTGAGTGTGCAGGTTAGTGTATGCGCCGCGTAGAAATTTTAATTTTTTTTTTTTTTTTTTTTTTATTTTTATATTTTTTGGGACGTACATCACATGCTCAATTTCATATTTATCAATCCTAAGCTTCTACTGGATTCATGTTAGGGTGTACTTGTGGCATCCCTTTTATTCGTATGAAAATTGTTCGGAGGAGAAGCAAGTTAGGGAGAGGAGACTTGAGTCTTATGGGCCCCAATCTCAGTAGTTACTATGAACATGACACATATCATGTTGATTACAATACTGGGATAGAAGATTACACAATGTATCAAGGTGACTACGATAATCAATATTATCATCCTGCGTATGAGAGCCCTAGTTTCTTCAATCAACCTCAAAGTTGACTCCAACATTACTTATTATCAAGGCCAAAGGTAAGATGATGACCATCTCTATGATCTTAACCAAAAATTGGATAAGCTTATGTCAATGATTGAACCCAACATAGAGGAAAATCAAAGAGCTCTTGAGACAGAAGTTGGTTGGTTGGCGAGCCAAAGCAATAGGAAGAAACATATGAAGTTGGGTTGATCAGTGTATTTTACATACCACCTCCTCATAGCATGTTCATTATGCATAGTTGCATTAATTGTTCGTTGTTATACAATGTATTTGAGTGTTTTGTGATTATGTAGGTTATGGATAAAATGGAGCTAAAATGGAGACTTTATGAGCTAATGGTGAAAAGACATGGCGCGATGTTTTGGTCAAAACTTTTTTGTCCGAGCTCTGTTTTAGGTGATTTAGCGGAAAGAGAAAAAGATTGTATTTATTTTTATGTGGTAAAATTCCCAAAATTCTGCAGTTTACCTTGTGGTTATATTGTGAGAAAGTAGAGTTGTGAAGCAAATACACAATGGGCCTTTATTGTTTTAATTCACAAGCTAATGAAACGAGAAAAAAAGCCCCATTTTGTCTTGTCCTTGGGCTGGTCCACGAGTGAAAAAAGGAAGAAAAGGCCATGTTGGGCCTAGTTTGAACGTGGAGAACACACAAAAGAAAGAAAGGCTACTACCATTGGTAAAAAAAAGAGGAATTGTTTACGGTTTGATAGCAGCAAGAAACAATTCATCATAGGAGATGACATAACAGCATTAGGAGAGTCAAGCCAACGAGCATTTTAAGGAAGTAAAAGAAGACGTACTTAATCCATAACCACCGTGCAACAAACTCTTCCATCATCTTCCCATCATCATGTCCGGGCTAATCTCATTGAAAATGCCTTTCGGTAACCTATTAGGTTTGATCATTGTTTTGGATTATCACATTTATATTTACATTGGTTTATGATTTGAATGCATTCATGCATATTTAAATATATTGTTTGATTTAAGATTGTGTTTAATGGTTTGTGCAAGACAACTTATTGTTAGTTAGCAATGCATACTTGTTCTATCTAGCTAAGGAAAAATATGGTTGCATAAGTCGTACCTAAATAGATCATTAAAACATAATTGTTGGTTGAATTGAACTGATTAGTCCTTGACAGTTCATTTTTTACTTCTTTGAGATGGTTATTTGATGATTCTAAACTTTTATTTTTAGTTTTGAAATCCTCAATTTCACCTTTCAATTTATCAACTAAAGCCTTGTTTGATGATTCCAAAAATTTATTACGGTTTTTGCTGTCATCAACTTCACATTTTAGTTTCTCAATTAAAGAAGCAAGCAAATCACGTTCTTGATCAAGTTTATCAGTATCATCTTGGTCATCCTGATTTCTATCATAACATATATCCAATGAATCAATAGTGATATTGGTGGCACCTTGTTCCTACAAATATATGTTATTACTAGATTCAGGTTGCTCAGGATGTTCATTTTCCATGGCAAACACATTATATTTGTCATTATTGTTTTGTACCTTATGTATTGGCTCATCATCTAAGATTGGTCCAAAATTGTCAACTTGATCTAGAGTAACCTCTTAAATATGTGCCATGTACATATAATGTGCTTCTAGTTCCTGATCGTCAGACTCATCATCAGTATCATCCTTCCAATCAACTTGCTCTGCATTTAACTGAACCCTAGCTTCCGCTTGTTTACACAATAACATCTTTTCTTTGTGATAAGCTGCATCCTTTACTTGTTTCGGTTTCTGACATTCCCTTGATACATGCCCATATTCCTTGTAGTTATAACACTGAATCCCAAACTTTTGCATAACCTGAGTACCTACATTTTCCCTAGCCCCAACAACATTAACTACCCTCTGATTCTCATACCCAGTTCCTCTGTTGATTCTTAGAGAATTATCTTGATTAGCTCTACTGGTGTTTGATGAAGTGCGAAGGTTGTTGTTGGTTGGTTTGTAGATTTTCTTGAACGAGAGTGAAATTAAAGCCATGAGTTTCTCAATTTCCTTTTCCTTTGACATTTCATCATCTTCAGTAACCGTGACAGGTTCTTGATCATAAGTAGGAGCAGAAGAGTTGAAAATTGCTTTTCCTCTGTTTTTGGTGGGTTGTTGTGATCTGTTGGAGGAATATTGATTGTTTTGAGTAGGATGGTTTTGAGGATGGTAAACTGGTTGTTGTTGAGCAACAAGTTCAAGTGGATTATCAGTATGTGCTAGTCTTTCAGCTCTTATCTCGTTGACTTCATTGTAGTGTTGCTTCAGGATGTCATAAAGTTTGTGATAGGAGACAGTTTTCAGCTCTTGACTCTGCTTAACAAGTGTCACAAACCATTGCCATTCTGGTTGTAGTTGAAGTAAGAACTGGACATTCACTTGATGATTTGTAACATCACACTGATTTTTGACTAGCTCATTCATCATCTTGTAGAACCTTGAGTAATACGATTCGAGTGATTCACCATCCTGTGATGTGAATTTTCCAAACTCCCAATACAAATTGGTTTCAAGATCTTGAACATTGATTGATTCACCTTGTTTTAACCTTTCAATGGCTTTCTACATTTCACATGCATTAGGACAAGCATCAACTATAGAGTAGATATCGTTATCTATCCCTGTAAGAATGATCTGAACGGCTTCAGCTTCAGCATTTAGTTGATCGCGTATGTCTTGTGAAACATTCTTATAGTTCTCCATATACCTTTTTGTAGTTGGTTTCAAGTACTACCTTCACGAGCTGGAACTGTTCTTATCAGGCCATTTGATATGTGTATGGTGGATTTTGGAGACAATTGTCGGAATGAGTTCACTGTTAGGTTTGGTGTCATTGTATCTCTTGATTCTGGATTTCCAACTGAATGTAATTCTTCAGTGATAACATTGTGGATGATCTTTTGCTACCGCTTTACATTGATAGCATTTGAAGAGCCTTTGTGATTGAGTTTGCAATTGGTATTTGAATTTGACATTATGATGTAGTTGTGAATGGAATATCGGATTCTTAACGGTTATGAAGTGTTCCCTTATGTTATGGTTTTGAAATGAATTAGCATTCACGAGATTTTACAAATCTATGATTAAACCAAGAAATAGAATTCTTTCGCCGGATTTTTATAAATCATAACTAGAAAACGTTGAATGAATATATTTAATGGACGTTTAAGTATGATTTCGTTAATTGTTGGTTTGATGGTTGTATGATAAGTCCAAGTGAGTTTATAAGTTCCTTTTTTTTGAAGGATAGTCTTGAGGTTTGTCCGAAACTTGTGAAGTCCTTTTGAAGTTTTGATGTTTCAAGTTCAAAAAGTAGTGATACATAACGCAAGGTTAGACAAACGCAAATGTCTTGTTTAAGTAAGATAAAACGCAATTCCAAGCTATGAGACAAAACGCAAGTTTCAGCTTTAATAATTATCGGAGAAAACGCAAGTTCACAAATCACAACAAAAGTTTGTCGGATAAAACGCAGTTGCTTTTTCTGACAAAACACAATTTTTTCTTTTTACACAAACCGCAATGCTCTTAGGACAAAAACAGCAACTGTGTCACAAACCGTTTTATTTGCTTTTTCGAACAAACGCTACCTTCTTTGTAAACAAAAACGCACATATGATTTCTTACAATAACGCAATGTTAGAAATATTAGGTAGAGTAACGTTTAGTATTTCTAGCATTAAAGGGTCTTCAATCACTTTACAATATGCAAGTTATTGTGTAGATGAAGAAAATAACGCTATTCTTCCGAGTTGATTTTGAGACAAAACACAATCTTCCCTGACAAAACGCAATGCAAACTGCAAGATTCACAAAACGCAACAAGTACGAGGTTGTTATCAAGTGTCGTTATCAACTTTGTACTCCCTTGTCTCTTCCACAAAACGCAACGAACAATAACCCATAAAACGCAGCAAAAAAAATGAAGTTTACCAAGTTCGAATCTACATTTTTAGCCACGAAATCCTTGTTTCAATGCACGAAAATAATCTAGTATACGATAAAGAACAAATCTTGACAAGTTTCAAACACTAATGTTGGAAGTAAAAACGCAACAATTATGTGACAAAAAAACAAATTTTATTAAAATAAGCCGAGACATTTTGGTATCCTAAATGCCAAACCAAAGTCTTGTAGTTTTAATGTACCTAGATGAATTTACGTCCAAGCATTTATAGTAAAGACATTTTTAGTACCAAGAACCACAACAAGTCGTGACCTTTTTGTTGCTTAAGACCACGAACCAAATCAAAAACCACAAACATAATCACCGAATACCCCTTGGCGACTGATACCACATGTTTTCCCTTGATATAATCCAAACACACTTAGTATAATTATAGCACTAATAAGCAAGGAAAATGACGGAGAAACTTAGAGAGAGAAAGTAGAGATAGAAACAAGGAGAATATTAGATTAGAGTAAGAATTGGTGAGTTACAAATGAGAGCATGAGCAACCAACACCCTCTCCATGCGTGGAGAGGGTTCCTTTTATACCCTATCCTACTAGTTGGCACATGGGCTTTCTACTAATGGGTCGGGCTTGGCTTATCTTGGGCTTTAACCCTAAACATGGAAAATATTAGGTTACATAACCTACCCGTTATTACCCGATAGCCTATTTACATTACACGACTAATTGCGATATAAGGACCGTATTACATTCTGGTATTGACTTATATCAAATTAGGCTAACATTAACTCTTTGATACTTAAATGAATAAATTATCATATCATGACGTAAACATTTGCAATATTTAGGAAGTCTTATGAAGAAATTGTACCTTTGCCATGATGTTACGCTAGAATTACAGATACAATAATGACTTACCTCCATTATATGCTTATAGGTGGAGAAAAGCTTCGGTTGCCCGTCATGTGTTTAGTGGCTTCCATAACTTTGATCCACTCGTTCGGGCTACCAATCAATTCCAAGGCATATCTACACTAAATGCTTGGTCCATGTTGGCTTGTTTTGTCTTATATCCTTTTTCTATCTTCCTCACCGCTGTCACTCCAATAACCTCCAACAAATTCCCTTTATTTCTTGTCTGGGTGGTTTCGGAGATTCTCCGATAAGATGATTTGGGTCTCCACATCTAAAACACTTCCTATCACTTTTTCTGTTCTTATCGTCTCGACTTCTTTGGAATGTATTTTTGTCATTTCGTGGTTGTCTTACGAACCTACCTCTTTCTAGGTAAGAAACTTATTGATTCATCTAACCGCCATCCTTTCATATTGTTAGTCATTCATTCCCGGCAGTCGAACTATATTTCATCACTAGAATTATTTTTAGCCTTTTAAGGCCATAGAGATTCTCTCTTTCTCATTTGACCTTTTATTGAGCTCATCTCAGATAATCTTTCTGATGTCATGATCAAATTGTGTGAACTTCTAGGTGCCCGTTTGTGTGTCATCAAGTGATAGTCTGTTTTTAAGGTTTTCAACTCTTCGATCGTCGTGACCTTTGCTCTCCATTTAGGATGTAGAAACTTCCTAACATATTTATTGCTAGATTAACCTTCATCAAGAGCTTTTAAACTAGTAATAATAGTATTAAACTTAGAAAAAAGCACTTGTATTAGATTTCGTACTTTGGGAAATGACGTAATTGTTCATATTGTTTGCACCACTAAGGTCGATCCTTGTTGTCTTTCATTGGACTATTACCCTTGATGGGTGATTAACAGGTTTTCCAAATTTATTTTGCAGTATTTACCACTATAAGAGTTCTTTAATATTCTAATTCTTACGAACGAGCATTGTAAATAACCAATTTAGCTTCGTTATTTTTTGCAAGTCTCTTTTTAAGCTCATCATTTTGTTTTTCAAATGGAACAACCTCGTCTAGTTTGGTTTTCGAATTATTTTGAATAGGCGAAAAATCACCCTTAGTAATAACATGCCAAAGATCAAGATCTTTTGATTTCACATAAGTTTCGAATCTATTTTTCCAATAAATAAAAAGTCGCTTTCAAAAGTGGTTGGTCTTTACATAGATTGTTTCTAGATATTTGTAAGAATCCATAGACCGATTCATGCTTTAAAATAGAATATATATTTAAAATATTGGGTGTCTTGACTCCTACCAATTGTGGAAATTAGAAAGGAGGGGGAGGGGGGCGGGGTTGTATAGTTTCACCATTAATTTACATTTTAAAATTTTGCTTATAAAAATCCTTGATTCTTATTTATGTGAGATCAATCAACAATATATATAATGAACAACACAATCACAATATAAACGAAAGCAATGAAATATAAAACACAGGATAAAAGTAAAGAAATAGAACAATTAAACCACACCGAGAATTATAGTGGTTTGGCTATAAAGCTCTTCTTCGCTCTACTCCACTCCCTGAGTATCCGACTCGGGATTTCACTATGTCAACAAGCACCCTTCAAGCGGAGAAAACCGTTACACATCACTTATACCAATTTCTAGAACTAAGCTAAATTTCAAGTCCTACTCTTAGCTAGAACCAATCTACCACTTTACAAATGTATTTTAAGTGCTAAAATACGAACCGACACATAAACAATACTTCTGGACTTATGCACTATCCGGATCTGTACAACTACACAAGAATGTAAATAAAGAGGTCGAATCTAAAAAAATCTTATAGATACACTAATCTACAACACTTCGTTTCTTTCCGAATACGAGTGTACTTCTCTTACACTTGATTAATGTCACACCCCGTCATAGGCGGAAACACAGAATGTAACATAATGATCAATCATAATACAAGATACATAATAGATAAAACTAAAATGCATTAATGAAAAGGTGTCATGAAGATCATCCACCTCAAATACAGATTTAAGGGAAGTCCCAACAAGAACACAAAACATAGTCGCCAATTATTACAATCATAAGCCCACGCAGGGGGTTCCATTCTAGTCTCAAACCAAATACTCTAAGTACTCATATACTAATACAAAAACTCAAACAATTTCCAGAAATACCAATCTATACAGGATGTCTTAGGTCTGCTAAAATGCATTCACATCCTATAATCATTTTCTATTCACGTGATAAATGATACTCAAAAACGTCAACAATAATGTTGGTGAGCTCGTAGGTTTGAAGAAACCCAGTCACCGTGCCAATATCTCATACAGTTAGACAGTTATGCTATATGACAGTGAATATATGCAAAACAATCACAAACCCATGACTTAGCATCCCCGCTAATCATGTACCAAGACCTAGCATCCCCGCTAGTCTTATCACCAATGTGTACCAACGCTCTTGGGATCGCAATCTCGAGGTCATATGCACCTAAAAGCCTACCAGCTGGAGCATTTACAATAGGGCAGACCCTTTACAGACATAGCAATTCCATGCTAATCACACTCATTGCATTTGCACTCTCGCTGCAGGCATGGGAACATTTCATACCACATATATATTCTCATAGCAAGAAATAAGCACACATAATGGTTCAAAAACAAAACCACATTTCGCACAGTTCAGAAAACAGTTAAAAACACATTTGAGTATCATTTTCCCCTAACAAAAAAGATTTAAAAAAAAGTGGGGCTACGAGAACTCACCTCAAGCAGCAAACTCAATATCACAAAAGCAAATGCAATGGCGTCCGAACACGACCTGGTCCAATTAATGTTCCACTTAGATACTCATTTTCAAAACAGTTTTCAGGTTTGATACATAGATCAGATGCGCGTTGTACGGTTATTCTTAACGTTTTCAGTGGTGTGATGGTTGACAACTCAATTCCAAACATATCATACTTCCAACTCTTATCGTAGTATAATATATATACTTATATACTTTAATAATGTAGTAGAGTATTATAAGAAACTTCTTTTAAATAAACTCTTGTAAATATATTTCGGTAAACCCATTCGGCACTCTTAGTTAACATTAATTAATTTTATAGATTATTAAAAATGAAACGTTTATTTATGCTAAATATTTTAGAGAAGTTTTGAGAAAATTATATTTTTTATCTTTTAGTCGACTTATTAAAATAATAAAATAATAATATATAATTATTAAATTAAAAAAATCACGTTTTAAGTAAAAATTCTAAGTACGTTTATACAAAATTTCGACATGACCCGTACGTTTATACAACGATTTCCAAGGTTTTAAACCTTAATTCCAAACACTTTTTTTCCACAATTAACCACTTTTCGACAAAAATACCAAAATCCTTTCTCGCAACGGTTATCAAAGTATATTTCCCAAAACGACTTTTAACATTAATTCATAAGTATGTTTCGCTTTCCAAAAGTCCGTCAAAACTCTTAAAACGACTAATTTATGCTTATTGGGCCTTAAGGCCCAATAGTGGCCCATTAGAATATTTATATGCGTATTATATATTCTAGGCCAATTATCAAAGCCCGTTAGTAAATATATAAGTCTAACATAATATCCATTAAAATAATCCAGACCACAATAAGCCACAGCTTATTGGGCTTTGTGGAAAACTAGAAGGGGGGTTGAATAGTTTTACCAATTAAATTTCCTTTTTATTATTTTTATTTTCCTATTCTAATATCCACTAAATTAATTTATATGAGTACTAAAGATGTGATAAGTAATGAAGAGTAAATAGTAAAGGATATGTGACAAAGTATTTATAGTGGTTCGGCTACAAGGTCACCTTCTTATCAACATACTCTACTCCTCGAGTCACCCTACTCGACGAGTTTTCGATGCACTAGTCACCAAAACTTCTTCAAAGTGCGGAGAAGCCTCACAATGTTGCTTACCCGTTTATTCGGTGCTAAGCTAAACACCGGATTCTACAAATAAGAACCATACCCCACATATACTTACACCTTTTAATGATACTAACCAAGGTATTGAAACTCAGCGTTCTTCTGTGTCTTTTCCAAAAGGTTGCAGTGTAGTTATTAACACATATACTTACCATGGAAGAGGTTGCAGTGTAGTTATTGAAACTCAGCGTTCTCCTCTGTCTTTTCCAAACAAGCAACCATATTATGTTGATCGACAACTTCAATCCGACATATAGTGATGATTTATGAGATGGGTTATGGGTTTAAGTACGTTGATGAGGTATGAGGGCGTGTTGTTCGGAAGTTTAATTGAGTTATTATAAAGAGAGCTTAAGGGTGTGATTTGGACCGACTGAGAAAGTGGACTGAATAAAGTTGAATCTTTATCTTGAAGTAAAACTTATAAAAGAATGAAAGATCAAGAATTATCCAAGTATAGACCCCTATAAGCGAAGTTGTTGGCGGAAATATCTCAACGGTTATAATTAATTAATGAAAATCTGTTATGCCCCGAACAATATTAACGGTAACAAGCAGTACTAAATTTGGCTCAGCAGTACTAACTTTTGCCCAACAGTAATAACTTTTACCTAGTAGTACTAACTTTTACAGTAGTATATACAAAATAGTTACCAGTAGAAACCCAATACTAATCATCAATCTCATTACTAAACCCTTGTAAGTAGCACTAACTAAGCCTAGCAGCATCAACTTTTGTACAAAGTTTCATCCAGCAGTATTAACTAAGCCCAATAGTACTAAGAGATATCTAACAGTATTAACTCTGTCTTCAATAATTATACAACAACATGCCTCTATTCATCACAAGCACACTAGAAAAGACTAGATAGACATGTGAGAATTCATAAGGATCCATATTTATGCATAACCCATGAATAAAAGTTAAGAACTGTTATCCAAACATATTAACCTCCCCTCAAACAATACTTTAGAGATTAAGTAATCTAATGCTAGTAATTAGAAAGTTAAACCTGCTAACATCAAAAGCCTTTGTGAGAAGATCTGCAACATTGTGGTCTGTATGAATCTTGATCACTTGAATCAACTTCTTTTCATAACAATCTTTGATGAAATGGTGCCTAATCTCTATGTGCTTGGTTTTAGAGTGAAATACTGGATTCTTCACAATGCAAATGATGCTTTCATTATCAATGAAAATTTTGGTGTTCATGAAGTTGAATCCATAGTCAAGCATCTGATTTTGAATCCATAGCACCTATCCACAGTAATTACCAGCAGCAACATACTCTGCCTCAGTAGTAGAATTTGCAACTATAGTTTGCTTCTTACATTGCCATGAAATCAACCTCTTGCCAAGAAATTGACAACCTCCTGTTGTGGATTTCCTGTCAAGGCTAGCTCTAGCATAATCACTATTAGAAAAAGCTTCCAAGTCAAATGGTGAATCTCTAGGATATCAAAGGCCCAATTTAGGTTGACCTTTCAAGTATCTAAAGATCCTCTTCACGGCATGAAGATGTGACATTTTAGGAGTAACTTAGAACCTTGCACAAGCACAAACAGCAAAAAATATGTCTTGCCTAGAAGCTGTTAAGTACATCAATGACCCAATCATTGATCTGTATAAATGAACATCCACACTATCAGCTTCTTCATCCTTGATCAATGCCTTGTTAGGTTCCATGGGAGTGCTTGCTGTCTTTACAGTGGCAAAATCAAACTTCTTCAATATGTCAGCCACATATTTGTCTTGGCTAATGAAGATTCCATCCTTCTTCTGTTGTACTTGTAACCCTAAGAAGAAAGTGAGTTCCCCTATAGAACTCATCTAGAATCTCTTGTGCATCAAACCTTCAAACTCATCACATAAAGACTTCTTTGTGGACCCAAAGATGATATCATCTACATACACCTGAACTAACAAGATATCACCTTTGTCCTTCTTGATGAACAAAGTCTTATCTATAGTGCCTCTTCTAAATCCATTTTCAATTAAATAGGTAGACAAGGTCTCATACCAGGCTCTAGGAGCTTGATGTAGACCATATAAAGCTTTTTCTACCTTATATACTTTGTCAGGAAACTGTGGATCTTCAAAACCAGGAGGTTGGCAAACATATACCTCCTCTCTTCAATAGAACCATATA
The DNA here is from genome assembly GCA_026074375.1 of Tanacetum coccineum. Lineage (NCBI taxonomy): Eukaryota > Viridiplantae > Streptophyta > Magnoliopsida > Asterales > Asteraceae > Tanacetum > Tanacetum coccineum. Next base: position 3,241 of record BQNB010063209.1, on the reverse strand, counting down.
AAAAGGCACTCTTCACATCCATCTGGTACACAATAAACCCCGTAAATGATGCATAGGCCAAAAAACCTGATTGCTTCAATTCTAGCAACAGGAGCAAAAACCTCATCATAATCAATTCCTTCTTCTTGGGTATAACCTTGTGCAACCAGTCTTGCCTTATTTCTAACTACAATTCCTTTCTCATCTTTTTTGTTTCTATACACCCACTTAGTTCCAATAGCCTTCTTGCCTTTAGGAAGATCCACTAGAGTCTAAACCTTTATTTGAAGTTTAAATTTAGCAGGAAGCTCCACTTGCATTGCCTCTATCTAGCCTTCGGATCTGTTAAAGCTTTTTGTGTCATCCTTCTTGGGTTCTTTTGTGATGAGGAAAACAAGCAATAAGCAAGTTTTGATAATCTTTGTGATTATGTTACTCCTCTGCTTTTGATGTAACTGACCATAGGCTGTTTCTTCAAGAGAATTCTTGGTCACTCCTCCTTGTTTGAGTAGCTGAATTTATGTCTCCCAATGATTGATCTTTAGGATGGTCTTATGAATTCTGGTTGTGTGATTAGGACTGACATTCATGGTGGTTTCCAAGTTGTTTTAAGGTCAGCTTCTGCACCCACATCTTCAATCATCATATGCACCACTAAAGATAACCGTATCTCCAAATCAAAGTATAGAGGATCAGTAGGAAGATCATTAGTATTAGTAAAATTTTGCCCACTAGTACTAATAGATGGTACTAACAGTACTATCTATGTTAGTGCTGTTAGCATAACCTTTCTTCTGTTGAACAAGTAAATTATCCAATTCAGCTTTAAAATCTTGCACATTCTAGTCATCTTCTTTATTAGAAGCTCCTCTTTCTTTTTCTTGACATTTCTTTTACCCTATGTTTTTTTTTTGCTGGTTCTTATTAGTCGTTTTACCAGACTCATCTAACAATGCATTCTTTGGCTCTATGGGAATATCATTAAGTAAATGGTTAGCAAACAAAATATATTATTGAGTAGGTACTGCATCAACATTATCCTTAATACCTGCATTCTTATTAGTTTGATTCCCTGCAGTAACTGGCTCATAATTCATAGAGTTTATTAGTAAATCAATATCAAAGAGCCAATCTGGTCCACTCCCTACAACATTAGGTTTGTTTTCAAGAAATTTTATGTGCAGGTTCTCCTCCATTTTCCTAGTTCTAATGTGTTAATATACCCTTATAAAAGCCTTTGCATTTTTTAGAGTATCCACAAGAAACCCCTCATCAGCCTTCTCATCTAATTTACCTCTCAGGATTTAAGGTATTAAGAGATAGGCACAGGACCCAAAAAAAGGTCTCTTTAAATCTTATACTGGGTGGTTTACCATGTAATTGAGTTCATAAGGTGTCTTTTTGTGTGGCATTGGTCTACTAAAACCCTATTCTGAACATAATAAGCCCAGTATAACTGCTTTAGCCAACAATGTAGTAGGTATTAATGAATCTGTAGCATAGTCATAGTTGCCTCTATTAGTGTCCTATTCTTTCTTTCTGCAACTCTATTTTGTTGTGGAGTTCTCACAACACTAAGTTCCCTCTTAATCCTTTTTATCCCACAGAACTAATTCATGTCATTATTCTTAAACTTAGTTCCATTGTCACATCTGATGATTTTAACCTTATGATTTTTATTTGGTTTTCTATGCAATGTAATAAAAGTTTTAAGCTATTTAAGTCCTTGTTGTTTCATCTTTCTTCATTTATGCATATGTAGTTTTGTAATCATCAAATCTGAGATCCTAACAATCTTCCCTTATTTGATATTACAAGACAATCTTCATGAATGAAACAATCTTTAAAGCTTCCCCTTGACTTAGGATCTTCTTGAACATGCCACCACACATAATAAGCTGCAAATCATATCTCTATAGTCTTCTTCCCCTTTTGTAATCATCCAATAGGGGTCTTCTATAGATAAGCAACTTGTGAACACTTCCCCTCAAGTGGTGCATGTAGATGGTTAAACATTTAATCAATAAGCTTCCCCTGAAACCAATTTGTTTACCATCTCTTGAATCTTGAACTCTGTAGGCTCTATGTAGTGATCCCTAATGAAGAAAACTGAGTATAACGAATTTGATGAAGAAGTAGAATCTCCTAAACTTGTGTCTTATGTCTTCACTGGTACAAAAACTGGATTTTGTCACACATGCTATTTTTTGAATGGCCACATAGTCTGATATTTATGTGACTAAATGTACCAGGATAAAATAAACAGCCACACTTGAACTCATTTTGTGTGACCACTTCAGAATTTCATTGTCACACATTTGAATATTTATGTGACTAGAGGTAACTGGTAATTTTTTGTTGATTATTTAGTCACTTATAACTTGGGACGTGTGACAGATACAAATAAGTTTGAAACATTAGTCACACTATACATACATATGTGACAAATATATGTCACACAATTGAACAGTGTGACAAAAATCCATATATGGTCACATGAAGTAATTATGTATGTGGCTAAATCATATAGTCAAGTTTGTCACACATTATTTAAAAGTGACTGCTATTTTTTGCTGAATATTTAGCCACATATGAATTTGAAATGTGTGACAACTGAAAAGTAAGTTTGAAGCATTAGTCACGATATACATTTAAAAGTGACAAATATATGTCACACACTTGAACAGTGTGACCAAATGTCATATATGGTCACACTAAACCATAGACATACAAAAGTTTATTCTTAAACACCAAAAGTTTATGAATTTTCAATCTCCCGCTTTGTTTTTTCTAAGGCTCCCGCTCCCCTTTCCCCAAAAAATCAAAACCCGCTTCTTTACCAAAAGAAATTCAACACCCGCTTCTTTACCTTTCATTTCAACCTTTCACACAACATCTCCTTTACCAAACATCCCCTAACCCTAACCGGCTTCTTCATCACAGCCGTTCTCCTCACTACCGTAATTTCTCAATTAACCAACACCATTTCTTCAGTTAATTTCTCTTATTCAGGTTATTCCCAATTCACATCTTTTTTCTTTTAAATTTATATTTATTTATTTCCTATCATTTTGCTCTTTGTGACTGTTTGAGATACGATTTTAACATAATGGTTGATTGTGTTTCTACATTTCTTAATAATTAATTTATGAGTTTTTTATTTAATGGAATAAGCAGTGCTTGATAAATTGTTTATGTCAAATTCAGAGTGATTGCATAAGCTAAACAATCCCTCTTTTTATACATATTATTATTATAAGTT
>BQNB010063208.1:0-35776 GCA_026074375.1 Tanacetum coccineum | reverse complement strand
CTTTACAAGGCGGTTTAACAAACTTCCTTACAAGGCGGTCTAATAGATCCACTTTAGAAGGTGGTTTAACAACTCAAATTTACTTACATAACTTATACGGTTTCTCTTTGTGATTTGTAAAATCCCGTGAAACATTCACGTGTCTTCTCGGTTTTATCAAGAGCTGTAAAATCCCGTGTAGGTTCAAGACTTTAATCATAAAAGACAACTCACTAAAACATAATTTCTTTCAATCATTGTTCGATCAAACAGTAATCTTTTAACATACGAATTTCTTAATGACGACAATTGCTGACAAAGCGATTCTTTTGGGTGCTGACAATCATCCACCTATGTTGGAAAAAGATATGTACGATTCTTGGAAAAGCAGAATGGAGCTATACATGATGAATAGACAACATGGATGAATGATCCTTGAATCCGTTGAACATGGTCCACTTCTCTGGCCTACGATTGAGGAAAATGGTGTGACTAGGCCAAGAAAATACTCTGAATTAACTCCTGCAGATGCAATTCAAGGTTTACCACCAGAGGTCTATGCATTAGTTAGCAATCATAAAGTCGCCAAGGAACTTTGGGAAAGAATCTAACTTCTCATGCAAGGAACTTCATTGACTAAACAGGAAATAGAGTGTAAACTATATGATGAATTCGATAAGTTTGCTTATAAGAATGGGGAAACACTACGTGACTTCTACTTGAGATTTTCACTACTACTCAATGACATGAACATCTACAAAGTGAAACTGGAACAATTTTAAGTTAATACCAAGTTTTTAAATACTAATGCAAACCGGGACACGTTGAATTTATTGTGGTTTCTTGGTCACGAGTCCTTTCGCCCTACTCCACTCCCCGAGTATCTTACTCGAGAGTTACTTCACAAATCAACAAGCTCCCTTTCGGCGGAGAAAACCTTATAATGTTGCCTACATTATTTTCCGACACTAAGCTAGATGTCGAGTCCTTATTCGGGTACAACCAAACTCGTTATGTTTTATGGCCAACATAAATAACCTTGTGTTTTTTTGGCCTAAAACTACTTAAACCACGTGTCTTACATTATTTTACGACATAAACTAATTGTGGAGTATAATATTTGCTAGAACCTATCTAAACTTCACCGTTGTTTTTTAAGGCCTAATAATAGTAACCAACCCACTATCAAGCCTTCCAAAATATTCACACCATTTCGGATCTACACATACTAAAAAATAATAAAAAAATATTGGAGACATGGACTCGATCTTTATGCAACTATGTTACAAAATGAACTACTCGGACTACAATCTTTAGGGATCTTGAAGATGACCGAAGTTCTTCTCTTTCACTTGAGGGAAAAAGGAAAGAGTAGAAGATTGGATCACATTTAAACAAGATTAAACAAGTTAAATGATCAAAGATTTAGAGAGATTTTGTGAGATCTAGAGAGAGAAAGAACTGAGAGAAATTCATGCAAAAAGGGTTATGAAAATAGTTGGAGGTGACCCACTATTTATAGGAGCTGAAAAATAGCCTGTCAGGAAACGACGGTCCCAGATATATTAGGGGGCCGCCGGGGGGACCACCGTATTTAAGGGGTCCGCCCCGACAGACGCTCCTGTTTTTGTCTTTTTGTGGTGACAAACTTGTCTGGTAAAAGTGTAACATGTTTTGGGGGGAAAAGACCAGATTTTGAGTTTTGAAATAATTACAACATAAAACATTTCTTTATAATTCAAAAATAATTTGTCTAATTAAGTTTTGAAAAAGTTATTTTGTTACATTTATAAAAATGTAAAGTTTAATACAAAAACTTATTTCTTTGATCATCCTATAAGTTTAATGCTTGTTTCTACATACCTTATGTGATTTACATCGGGTGTAAACCAATGTCCGTCTTGATGCATACTTGAGACGTCTAAAGATGTTGATGCATGTATTCATTGATGATTTGTGATTACGAGTAACTTACGCACTTTACGTTACGTATTACAAGTCATATGTTTGTCATTACCAAAATATAAAGAGATCGTATAGATTAAATATCGTAATATTTGCACTAACAATCTCCCCCTTTTTGATGATGACAAACTATGTAAACTATAACACATAGTAAAGTTTAAAAGTTGCTCGTTTACACTTTTTTCTCCCCCTTTTTTTGAAGCAAAAAGATATTATGTAGATAATAGTTGGAGCATATACGTTGGAGGTTTGAGAAGAAGACATGATAAGAGGGTACGTGCTCCGGGAGGAATGAGAAGAGGGTAGGTGCTTCGAGTATATAGGTTTGAGGTATGAGGAGAAGATATGAGAAATAAAAGTGAAGGTGATTGTGTGTTTCTTGGATAGTTTAAAAAAGGTCATGAGAGATGAGAAGTGGGCAAGAGAAGAAGGTAGGTACTTCGAGTGTATATGATGAAGGAATGAGGAAAAGGTAGGTGATCCAAGTATATTGGTTGGAGGAATAAGAAGACAACATGAGAAATATGGTTGTGGTGGTTTTGTGTTTCTTGGATGAGGTGAAGTATTTGGAGTATGAATGAGCCCTTTATCGTATTTTACAATCCCCGATCATATATTGAGCTTGCATCATCCCAGTGAAGTCTTCTATCATCACGGTTTAACCAACTCCTTGATATTTACCCACATATCTCCTAGCTCCCCCTTGCTCATTGCGTCCCCATGATAATATCATTCCTTGTATATTGACTAAGTGCTCCCCCTCGGTGTATGCTCCCCCTTGTTTGAGGAACCAAGGAAATCAAGTATTGTGTGTACCAAAAAAAGTTAGTAGACAAGTGCACATATACATATAGCAAAACATTAGCGGAGAACTAGACATGCACTTCTATGTTTTATTATTCTAAAGTATGACACTTTGAAAAAGAACTAGAAACTAGACACAAGTAGTCATTATTTTAAAAACAACCTAAGTGATGAAATAAAAATAATCGAGACCGTAGTTTACAGAGAAAAGATTAACCGGACCTTTTAATAAACGAGAATGGGATTCGTTTATTGATTGACATAAAAATATTATGAGAATGACCTTTTAAAAGTAGACGAATGACACTTAATATCATGGCAAAATATGTCAATATATATATATATATATATATATATATATATATATATATATATATATATATATATATATATATATATATATATATATATATATTAAAAGAATAAAAAGAAAAATAAGACGAGGATGGAGACGATGTGCTTTTGGATGTGAATGAAAATGATTCCATAGAGCCAAAAAGTGGGAAAGGATGAGCGATACTAAAGAAGGAACGTGTTGACGAGAGGTTGATAGAAAAGATTGATATATCATTTGCACTAACAATTGATGTGCATATGATCCTATCGAGACAAAGGTGGATGATTGGGAATTTAAAGGTTTGTTTGGTGTTTTGTTGGTTGACAATGTTGAGGAACAAAGTGGGATGTGAAATGAGGTGGTAGTTCTTTCATGGTGGAATAATAATGAGAGACTCAACAATGTGGTGACTCAATAACACTTGAAGATTTAATATCTTCTTTATGTTCTTCACTTTTTAGAAAGTGGAAAGTTTAACGAAGGAGTGACATTTGCATTACGCAAATTACTTAAATATTTCGGATGAAATAATTAAGTTGTCAAGGGATATAGGAGGAATTCTAATAGTAACAAGACTATTAGAAGAGAGAAGAAACGTTTAGAAGTGAGAAGAAACGTTAGAGATGAGGACCAAGGTTTGTATGTGAGGGGATTTATTGTGAAGTGATGGATTGTAAGTCTATCAAATGTAAGGAATGTGTTTGATAATGAGACGCATTTCATTATGAAATTTACTTGACTCTTGAAAATATAAGCAACGATGCTTATGAGTATTAGGATATGAGGATGACCCATTGATCTATAGAGAGATATTGGGTATAGGTTTGGGTGTAGAGTAGATGTCAGCTTGTAGCAGAAGAGAGGAAATGTTTGGTAATGGATTAATAAAAGAATGAGCGGTATTACAAGCTTGCTGTCGGCGGTCCCAGATATATCTGGAGGCCGCCAGACCGCCAACAGGAGGGATGTTTGGAGAAATTAACGAATTTTTTCGAAAAGAGTAACATTTTAATTTGCATTTCGCTAATTAAAAATACTTAAAGTACTTCGGATGAAGTAGTTAAGTTGGTCACGGACTTGAATGGAACGGTCTAGAATCGAAATAGAGAAAAGAAGAGCCTACCCCCCCCCCACCAGAACGATTTATGGAATGTGTTCCATCATTCCTAAACCTTGACGAAGATAATTTAACGACTCACGCTTGAGGGGTAAAGAAAGATTGTCGGCGATGTTATCTTCAGACACAACCTTTTCGATGGAGATGTTTCCTTTTGGACATTGTCCCGAAGGAAATGGTGACGTATCTTCGGTGTGTTTCGTACGCGAAAATAATAATAATAATAATAATAAAGAAAACAAACGAAGATAGAGACGACGAGCTTGACAATGTCAAGATGGATGGTGGTCTTCTCGAGTATTGTGAATGTTCATAAAACAATCATATGACGAGGTATAAGGTTATCTTAAAGGTGGTAGCGGAAATAGTAGAGGAAAGAGATTAGCCATCTCTATGGTTGTAGAGGCGTGGTTGAGTGAGAAGGAAGAGGTGTGATCGAAAGATAAAGAGTGTTTTCATCAAAGAGAAAGAATGTTTTCTTCGAAGAGAAATAATGTTTTCGTCGAAGAGAAAGAATGTTTCGTAGAAGAGAAAGAATGTTTTTGTCAAAAAGAAAGAATGTTTTCGTCAAAGAGAAAGAATGTTTCGTCGAAGAGATAGAGTGTTTTCGTCGAAGAGAAAGAATATTTCGTCGAAGAGAAAGAATATTTCGTCGAAGAGAAAGAATATTTCGTCGAAGAGAAAGAATGCTTTCATCGAAGAGAAAGAATGTTTTCGTCGAATAGAAAGAAGAGCGTTTTAACTTATGTTGTTAAACGGCTTGAATAGGAATTTTTGGATATGACCTTTAACATTTGCGATTGCAAGTTAAAGATACTTGAATATTTCGGATGAAATATTCAAGTTGTCAAACCTACTTGGAGGAGCGTTAGATTAGTATCTAACATTTTCTTGACGAAAGAGTGGATGATTTGGAAGAAATGGAGATGATGATTAAGGGAAGGTGTGAATGAAGACTCAAGGAGATTTAAGACCATTCTACGACTCTTTTGACTTTTTAGATTTGTGACGCCGACGCGAAGGAAAATATTATAGTGTGAGAAAATATATATATATATATAGGAATGAGATCGTGAGAAAACCTAATTTCGGTGGAAAACCCAGAAAACTCAAACAGATGCCCTAAAAATACTAAACAGATGCCCTAAAAAATCTTTTATATAGCCTCTTCAGGATTAGGGCATCTGTTTACTTTTTTTAGTGCATGTGTTTAGTTTTCTAGGTTTTCCAGCAAAATATGGTCTTCTCTAAAAACCCATCCATATATATATATATATATATATATATATATATATATATAATATTATATATATATTTATACTATATATATTATAGATATTTATATTTTATATATAATCACTAATAATTTATATAATATATATACCTAGGATGACATAAGATATATAGATATAATCATGCAAGTTTATCTAAGCATGCATCAACACAATAATCAACAAGATTAATGTGTAAGACTATATGACATTTAAATATTAATTGTCATACATTAAACTAACATAGTGTAGGTGCACAATTAACACGTAAGTTATGTAAAATGACGCATACAGAATGTGATAATTTTAAATGCAATCATCATGTAAAACATGTTAGCATTTAGCACTTAGGAGCATGTGTTATTTAGATAAACTAATAAATATTTTATCTAAATTGCTAGAAAAAGGTAAACGCTTTTACAACAGACATGCATTCAATAGTTAAACAAATAAACATTGAGCATTAAGATAAGCATGAAAGCATATAATTGCATTACATGAGAGCATGTTATCATCATGAAACTTCAAAGCACATATGTGAGATGCAAGTAGTCTAGATTGACTAAGAAGAAACCTAATATCTACTTGCTTAGTGTGCACTCCTAATGAGATACAAAGTTTATCGATGTAGACTATCATTAGGCATATTTAGGAGGAGTCATTTAGTCAAATTAGGGAATGAATATGAGACTATCACTAGTGGTGCTCAATTTAGGCTAAACACGACTATTTTTACGGGTTATACCACGAACTCAACTTCACTCTTGGAAGCAATTTAACCGTTAGGTCAAATTGGATTTCTAGTGCTATAGATTCTCTAGTAGTCATTCTCATGTTAGGCAAAATAGAATTCCTATATTTGCCTAATGAATTGTAGTGAAAATAAAATTTGTATTGTCTTTTCATAGAGGGCCTATCATGGACTCTACTTAACATTGCTATTAATTCCAGTTCAAATATTCCTAATTCAACGATGTGTGGACATTTCTACGTTGAATGAGAGAGAAAGCAAATTGGTTGTAGGTATAAGAGGATTGAGTCATCTAGGACCAAGGAGTATGCTAAAGGAGTGTCAATGTGTATTGCTCTATAATGTGAGTGTTAAAGGAATACACTCTTTGCATTGTCTTTTATGAAAGAATTCCAATTATGGTTTTATTTACCCTTTATTAGTTCTTTGAATGTTTATTGGTATAAATAATGATGATTTACTAAAGGATAGTTACATGTATGTTGGACTTTTAAGAAAGTGGTTCATAAGAGGAAGATGTTTTAAATCTAATGCCATAGGGCGGATTTACCCAAACTAAAGATAATTCTAAGACAAAGGATCTGTGGATGTGCCAAATTTGAACAAGGATCTTTTTCTTATTGTTTGGGAGATGGTGTTGACATTAGGTTATTAGGAGAATCTTATATACGTTATGAGAGTTCTCAATTTGAGTTTTCGGAAATGACATCCAAGTCTTGCTCATCAAGTGGGAGTACTTATGAGTTTTCTTTTGTTTTCTTGTTTTTTCTTTTCTTTATTTTTTTTTCTGATGGAAATTTATAAGTCGTCAATCATACTCAGAGTGTGTTAAGTTTAGCATGTATAATTTGACCATAGCTAATAACACAACATTTGAACACTTTAGACTCAATGAGACATCTTCATTGCAAGTGTGAGTTGCAATTTGATGACTAATCTTGTTGTCTTACAATCGACTTCGTGATTTCATGTAATAACCGAGGATGGTTAAACATGTAGACTCGGAAAAATATCTATGGTCATTTGATTGATATTTTCGTGATCAAGATAAATCACAATCTCGATTTCATGTTCATATTCTAATTTTGTAATTAGATTGAATGATGAGATTGATTATCGTTTGAATAATAATCATCTTCATATTCAAAATCCTCTTACGATCACTTATTGAAAGAAAGCACGATAATGGTTTGTAGAATATGTTCAATTCTTCCTAATCCTAACCTTAGATGGTTAAAGGGTTCTCATTTGGTGAGGAAGAAATATTATGCTTATTTGGTAAAGTAAGAGAGAGTTTTGATAAGAAGATAGTTTGAGTTTTGAGTTGTGCTTTTGAATTGTTTGAGCAAAGTTACATATGTTTTACATTTGCTCATGTTTGGCTTTTCGGAAACAACGACTTTACCAATTGTATTGCAAGGTAAATTACTTGAGTATTTTGGATGAAATATTCAAGTCGTCAATCCTACTTCATTATGTATTTTATGCATATATTTGCCAAATATTTGGAACACAACTATTGGACAAGTAGACTCAATATGACATCATCTACACAAGTGTGAGTTGTGATCTGATGCATATTCTTATCATCTTGGAAAGGGATGTCATTATTTTCATATCAATCGAGTGTGATTGAGTATGTAGGTTTAAGATAATATCTCTTGTTATATTTTGATATAATCTTAAAGCTAGACAAATAAGAATTCGTTTTTTTGTCCATACTTGAAAACTTGTCAATTAGATTCGACAATAATATCAATCATAATTTGAATAATGAATCGATATACATTCGAAATCTTTCTTGACCCTCACGAACACTCTTTTTAAAAGAAAACAAATAAAGATCTTCATAGTGTGTTCCATTAATTCTAATACTAGTTGTGAGGTGAGGTTATAAATAATGACAAGTTAATTTCTTACTTCAAGATTATCATATATTTTGCTTGTGCGAAAAACTATTTATTGATATGTATAGTATGCATAGTTTTGGGACATATTTGATGAGTATATAAGGATTTTATTAACATTTTTATACAACACACATTTTTGTAAAATAACTAAGATGATTTATAAAAAGAATATAATTATGTGTGTATGTTAGAACAAATGCAAACACAAGCAAAGTTAAAAAAATATTTTCATTTATTTAATTACCAATGTATTAATACAATTTTTTATTTTATTTAACCAACCCGAGGTCAAACAACGCAAGATGATGAAAATATTTATACATTTTGTTAGAAGAGAGATAATGTGTTGGAAATATTTTAATGATGGTTTTAAAATATGATCTTAGGACATTATTTTTCCACACACTTGACAAACGTGGATTTGGTTACACCAAAAAAGTGTGACGATATATATATAGTCACACATGCGTTTTCAAATGTGTGTGACAAAAGGTCGCGCGACCGTAGGGTGTTTATGGTCACATTTTTGAGTTAGTGTCTGTATCCATTAAAAAACAGTGACCAAAAGTGTTAATAAGTGTGACCGTAAACACTGTACAAGCACACAAAGCATGTTTTTTTTGTATATTTAGTCATATACAATTAAGCATAAAGTGGCCAAAAGTGTTAATAAATGTGATCATATGATGTTTAAAGTGAAGTAAAAGTGTATTTTGTGTGACTATTGTTCATCCAATTGACACATGAATGTTATGTTTGTGTGGCCTTTTGTAATATATAGTCACACAAAGCATGTTTTTTTATGTATTTAGTCACATACAATTAAGCATAAAATGACCGAAAGTGTTAATAAATGTGACCATATGCTGTTTAAAGTGAAAAAATATGTATTTTGTGTAACTATTAATCATCCAATGATCACATGAATTTTATGTTTGTGTGCCTTTTGTAATATTTAGTCACAAAAAGCATGTTTTTTTTGAGTATTTAGTCACATACAATTAAGTATAAAGTGGCCAAAAGTGTTAACAAGATCTGAAACCCGCGCTTCGTTGCGACGCGTCTTATCACAAAAAATGCATATAAATAAAGAATAAAATAGTAATCCGAAACAGGCACTTGAGAAAATAATTCTAATACGCTTTGGGATCATAGTTCCAGAAGACAATATAAAAATCATGTAATATCATTGTTGTTGTTACAGATTCAATTGTCACGCTTATAACTTGCAAAACAACACGAATGAACATACATGTTAGTTAATCATTCTTTTGTACAGTTTCTTTTATGAGCTTATTAGCTTAGCAATTTACTTCTCTTTCTGGATAATTGGGTAGAAAGGGGCATTCACGCCTATCGTTAATCGCACATTGTCCCTAACCACTCGAGAAAAGACCCCATGAAGCTCAATGCCTGTTACATAATGTAGCCAAAGATAAGAACCATGTAAACATAATAAACATTCAAAAATATATTAAACCTCAAACTTAAACCACCTCACATTTGAATGAGAATCTTATGCACAGTGAAAAGATATGCAATGTAAATACAGATTTGAATAAGTTAATTAGGCATACAATTAATATGGATTCAAGAGTACAAAGACCTTACATTTGAATGGTCTCCAACACTAGGCGTAGCAAAAGGATACGTAAAGCAAGGGTGTTTAAAAGTGCTTTCTGAAAATGCATATAATAAACAGCTAAAACAATGAGCGCGCAGTTTCAATGAGCAATCCAAAATAACCCCTATAAGTAGTTTAAAAAGCGCTTTTAAAAATCCCTATATGTACTTTAAATAAGCATTCCAAAACTCTCATGCAGGTAATTCTAATAAGCACTCCATAACAGCCATAAAAAGAGTCCTATAAACTGTTTAAATATGTATATCCATTTTCCAGAGTCATGAAACTAACCTATGCTTTTCAAGTAAATATATTTATTTATGTTCAAGCTTCTGTAAGCATATTTGTAGCGTTTTTTTTTCATCCAGAGATTAACACATGGAAGCATATTGCTCGGAATGCAACAGTAGGCATATAACATAGATATACAAATAGACCTACTTTATTTGATGAATCTTTTATTCAAATAAACATTAGAGAATGTCATAGTTGTTTTTTGGAATAATAGCTACAGAATTCCCTATTAATCAGGATATCTTGATAAGTTTTTCCATATTGTGCATATCAAGGAGTTAAAACTGTAGTGGTACCTGGTATGTAGCCTGATTTTTGAATTTTTCTGGGTGCGACTTTCGTTCTGTATGAAAAATAGCATGACACTTGAGCATCTATTCCTGCATACAGAAAAAGTAGCGGTTACTTATTCCCAAGAAATATGATCCAAGATTTCCAAACTATAAGACATCAATTAAGCTATGCACATGAATAGTTAGCTATGCTCAACTTAACATCCTAATAAGTTGCATAATCCACACATCCTAATAAAGTTGCATAATACTATATGCACTGTTGCTTTTGCTGTTGCAACTTTACCACTCATTTCCCATTCACCCCTGTATATGTTATTTCTTAGTGATCATCACGTAAGTCCTCAATGCAAGTCACTTTAATCTGTAATATAATACACACAAATCACGGGCCATTTCTAACATTTCCGGTCGACCTTCCAAAATCAGAATTCAGTTTGTTTGTTCTGCTATTTTTTTCTATTCCATTTTCTATGTAGAACGCCTCTATGTAGTTTTAGAACAAAAGCTAGCTGTTTAGGCCGAAAGAGCAGGTTTAGGGTCCTTTTATAAAGCAGGCATAGAACCTGTTGTTGCGCTTTTCCGGATTCAGACTTTATCAAATTAAGAGCAAATGAGAAATATATAACACCTAATTGGTCTCCTTGCTTAACTGGCTAGCGAGGAACTGACCCTAGTCGGCCTTTATGAACCAACCTAAGACCGGCCTTAGACCCGTTTGTGCTCTAGATACTGTACTAATCAAAAAAGAATAGTCCTCGGACAGTGAATGCCAATGATACACCAATTTCTTTAAATCCGTCATGAAAAATTATATTTATGTTACAGTGAAACATAACGATTCTAACAGTTACTTTAAATGTATGAGCGGAAAGTTGAACCTGCAAGGCACTCTGAACAGGAAATCAGCTCTAAAGTGAAAATCCAGAAACCCACTAAATCCCACCTTAAGTATTGGCATGCCGGTATATGAACGAAAACTGATCAGGTTCAGATGACCGCATCATTCCTAGATCTTGAGCACTTTTTGGTTGTGTAAGCGCTCCTTGGACTGTTGTATTTTTCTCATGTAATGAAGTTACAATCCCTTGTTCAAGCTTAACACTGATAAAAAAAGATTCAAAAAAAGCTAAGCAAGCTGACATGAGTATAAATAATGTTACTTATGTGTATTGAGAGAAAGAAAGCATACTTTGGAAGAGTTACAGGTTTGTCCCTCATCCGTTGAATACAACGACGGACACGAAGAACCTGACGTCGTAAAAGATCATTTGTGCAAAGATGTATAAGTTAAAAAATGTACACTAACTGATAATTCGAAAAATAAAATCACAAAGAACAACATAAAACGTACTTCATCAAAGCACTACTCCGCTTTTCTAATTCTTCTTTCTCCATTATCAACTTATAATAAACTAACCCAGTTCGAACAACATTAATAACAGACTAATGTAATGGCCTCAACTGGGCTTGAGCTTTTTATCACCTATGACTACCACCAAACAATTTCAATACATAAAACACTTACAAGAAAAACTAAGCCAAATTACAACCAAGAGCCAAACACTAGGAATGCACACATAAACTGTTCTATTAGATCGTTTAGTGGTAGTCATCAAAATGCAACGATGCAACCAAGAACCAAATTATTCTTTCAAACTATAGATTTCTATGAAATATCATTAAATAAAAAACATATACAAACTTGGTCATACTTGTTACCCTTGACAAACAACCTAATAACAAACGTACCTTAATTGATGCACAAACAAAATTCCCCGTTATGCCATGTAAAAGCATTTGACCACTAAACATGAACAAAAATGTAACAGTGCCTTATATAATTGATTAAGCACCAATAATGAACCCAAATAACTAAGCATATACAACCATCTTTAAAAGCATTTGTATGTAGATCTGAACGTTTTCTACTTGTGTAAAAACTAAATGAAACAAAAAGAAAAAAAATAACATAGTGAAACGAAACGAAACTTACGCATATTACTATAACATCAAAGCTAACAAAATTTCAAAAATAATTATGAATAAGTTAAGAAACAACCTGTTGATAGAGAGTGAAATTGTGGTTCAAATCAAAAGAAAAAGAGATTTGGGCTTCGGAGAAGCACGTGGCGTAGATGGGAATGAATGAAGACTCAAAAAGAAATTGATAGAATGAGATGTGAGAGTGTAGATCTGGTGGAGGTCAAAAGTAGCCATTTGAGAGGCGGGATGTTATTGAAAATTTTGGTGAAAAAACCTAGAGGGAAATTGGCGATGTTTTGGGGGAATTGAAAAAGATTAACTTTTGCAACAAAAATAAGGGTAAATGTCATTTATTACCGACTTACTTTCTCATTTGTACCGTAATGACCAACTTACTTTTTTTGTACACATTACACCAACGTTACTGTTTGTTTGTCGACTAATGTGCCCATATGACCGGTTAGATTTCCACGTCATTAATTTAACTATATTTTTTATCAAAATGTTAAAATAAAATCCACCATGTCATGTAAATAACTGACCTATTTGTACCTACTAGCCACATGACTACTTTAACCCTAAAACCTATAATCCATGTCATATAACCCGTATCATTTTTTCTTGTGTGGCTGTGACTCTGTCAACCATAACACATACACAAATGGCAACCACTCCTATAAACAACTTGATGCACCAGATAACTACCCAACAAAATGTGATAATGGGATTGAACCTGATTCCACTGAGTTTGTCATCGATCCCAAAATGGCCCGAAAGATTAGACGAGGCTCCAGACCGGATTGGTGATGTTAAAGGTAGCAGTGCCCGGTGACTTTAACCGTGATGACAATACATAGAAGAAAAAAGTGAGCCTATTTACATCTGCGTCACATGTGTGAGATGAAACATGTGTTGTTAGAAATGGATCGGACCGTGAGACCACGGGGATATGCATTAATTAGGGAATCGAGCTACTTTGTAGATGCAGTTGCTACGATTGCAATGGGGTTGAGATGGGATTGTCCAGTCAAAACAAATTTATGTCAAAAAACTTGTGGAGTTCTTGTATGAGGACTTGCCATATATGTTTGATGATCAATGGATTGATAGGACTACTTATAGTCTATCAGGGTGGTGGTTCGAGGCAATAGTTATTGTTTGACTCGTATTTTTCTCATGTAATGTGGGATTTGTGTGAATGTGGGTGTGAATGGTGTGAATGAAGAAGTGAGATTTGGATCTGGGTAATGTGAGATTTTGGAGTTATTGATGAAGAAGAAGAAGTGGGATTTTGAGGGGAAAAATTGTGGTGACTTTTATAATGTTGACTATTAATTGGTGGAAATCAGATATGGCATTCTTTAACAAAAAAAAGAAAAAGAAATTAAATAAATTGCCAGTGTGTTTCTAATATTTATGCCAGCGTGTCAGTAACAAGTTGTGATCTTGGTGATGTCAAACAAAATTTGAAAGTACGTTGGTGTAATGTGTACAAAAAAAAGTAAGTTGGTCATAACGGTACAAATAGGAAAGTAAGTTGATAATAAATGGCCTTTACCCCAAAAATAAAGGTGCAAAATGTATTTTTAATCAAGTTTTATAAGTAAATGTTAATAAAGTGAGCGGTAAATATTTTTAAAAAAACGCACTTAGTACTAGGGGTGAGCAAAAATGGACCGCGGACCGAATCGGACGAGAAACCGGCCCGAACTGGTCATCTTCCATCAATGTTCCTATTTTTCAGCGTCTCGGTCCAGTCTTGCTCGGTCTTACGAAAAACCCGCAATTATGCCTCATTGGACCGGACAGGACCATTTCGGTCCGGTGTTTTGGACAAAGTCGGTTTCGGTCTGGTCCGGTTTTCGGACCGTGAGCACCCCAACTCCGTACTAAAGTTGGTGCATAAAAATAAGTAAAAACTTTGATATGTTGTAGATAACTAGCATGGTACCCGCGCAAAGCAGCGGGTTCGGAGGCAATGTATACTCGATATCTTATCGTTAAAAGCTTGAGTCATTTAAGTTAATCATCGCTTTTACGCAATTAGGAACGAATACACTACGGAACCATTACAACAGTATGAAAGCTTTATATCGTAACACGATATAAATAAATCAGTGAAGCTCATCCATATATAAGAAGGTCTAGGATTTCTAGAGAGATTTATAATTATGACCCTTATAGAATTTTCACACGTCACGTTGTAATCGTTGTACACATGAACTCAACAAAAAAGAATGTGCCCTATAAAGTACATCAGAAGGAATTCTTCCTTATTGTGCTAGACTATATATGCGGTGATGATGCTTTCTTGGGTTTATCGATTGAGTTGTTCGGGTTCTTTAGCTCTAAATAAATATCATGAAACATTTTACCAAGCAGGTGCAACCCATGCATGACCGGTGATAATGGCTAATTCACATGGGTCATGGGTCATGTGCATTAGGTTATTACTGGTCACATTCATTAATGGGTATTTGACATCATATGGCTCATATGCATTGGGTTGTAGTTGCTTAGAGTGTCATGTTACGACACATCCATGACTGGTGACAATGGGCAATTAACATGGGTCATGGGTCATGTTCATTGGGTTGTAGTGGCTTATAATGTCATGTTATCGACCAATATATATATATATATATATATATACCTAGATGCATAAGATATATAGATATAATCATGCAAGTTTATCTAAGCATGCATCAACACAATAATCAACAAGATTAATGTGTAAGACTATATGACATTTAAATATTAATTGTCATACATTAAACTAACATAGTGTAGGTGCACAATTAACACGTAAGTTATGTAAAATGACGCATACAGAATGTGATAATTTTAAATGCAATCATCATGTAAAACATGTTAGCATTTAGCACTTAGGAGCATGTGTTATTTAGATAAACTAAGGAATATTTTATCTAAATTGCTAGAAAAAGGCAAACGCTTTTACAACAGACATGCATTCAATAGTTAAGCAAATAAACATTGAGCATTAAGATAAGCATGAAAGCATATAATTGCATTACATGAGAGCACGTTATCATCATGAAACTTCAAAGCACATATGTGAGATGCAAGTAGTCTAGATTGACTAAGAAGAAACCTAATATCTACTTGCTTAGTGTTCTAATGAGATACAAAGTTTATCGATGTAGACTATCATTAGGCATATTTAGGAGGAGTCATTTAGTCAAATTAGAGAATGAATATGAGACTATCACTAGTGGTGCTCAATTTAGGCTAAACACGACCATTTTTATGGGTTATACCACGAACCCAACTTCACTCTTGGAAGCAATTTAACCGTTAGGTCAAATTGAATTTCTAGTGCTATATATTCTCTAGTAATCATTCTCATGTTAGATAAAATAGAATTCCTATATTTGCCTAATGAAGTGTAGCAAAGATAAAATTTGTATCATCTTTTCATAGAGGGCATTGCATGACTCAACTAACATGCTTTAATTCCGGTTCACATAATCCTAATCAAGATGTGTGGAATTCTACGGTTGAATGAGAGAGAAAGCAAATTGTTGTAGGTATAAGAGAGAATGAGTCATCTAGGACCTAGGAGTATGCTAAAGAGTGACAATGTGTAATGCTCTATAATGAGAGTGTTAAAAGAATACACATTTGCATGTCTTTTATGAAAGAAATCCAATTAAGGTTATTTACCTTAATAGATATTGTGAATGTTTCTTTGTATAAATAATGATGATTTACTAAAGGATAGTTACATGTATATTGGACTTTTATGAAAGTGATTCATAAGAGGAAGATGTTTTAAATCTAATGCCATAGGGCGGATTTACCCAAAACTAAAGATAATTCTAAGACAAAGGATCTATCGATCTGTGGAGGTGCCAAATTTAAACAAGGATCATTTTTTTATTGTTTGGGAGATGGTGTTGACATTAGGTTATTAGGAGAATCTTATATAAGTTATGAGAGTTCTCAATTTGAGTTTTCGGAAATGACATCCAAGTCTTGCTCATCAAGTTGGAGTACTTATGAGTTTCCTGATGGAAATTTATAAGTCGTCAATCCTACTCACAGTGTGTTAAGTTTAGCATGTATAGTTTAACCATAGCTAATAACACAACATTTGAACACTTTAGACTCAATGAGACATCTTCATTGCAAGTTTGAGTTGCAATTTGATGACTAATCTTGTTGTCTTACAATCGACTTCGTGATTTCATGTTCATATTCCAATTTTGTAATTAGTTTGAATGATGAGATTGATTATATTTTGAATAATAATCATCTTCATATTCAAAATCCTCTTACGATCACTTATTGAAAGAAAGCACGATAATGGTTTGTAGAATATGTTCAATTATTCCTAATCCTAACCTTAGATGGTTAAAGGGTTCTTATTTGGTGAGGAATAAATATTATGCTTATTTGGTAAAGTAAGAGAGAGCTTTGATAAGAAGATAGTTTGAGTTTTGAGTTGTGCTTTTGAATTGTTTGAGCAAAGTTACATATGATGTGCATTTGCTCATGTTTGGATTTTCGGAAACAACGACTTTACCAATTGCATTTCAAGGTAAATTACTTGAGTATTTCAAATTAAATATTCAAGTCTTCAATCCTACTTCATTGTTTATTTTATGCATATATTTGCCAAATATTTAGAACACAACTATTGGACAAGTAGACTCAATATGACATCATCTACACAAGTGTGAGTTATGATATGATGCATATTCTTATCATCTTGAAAAGGGATGTCGTTATTTTCATATCAATCGAGTGTGATTGAGTATGTAGGTTTAAGATAATATATCTTGTTATATTTTGATATAATCTTAAAGCTAGACAAATAAGAATCTGATTTCTTGTCCATACTCGAAAACTTGTCAATTAGATTCGACAATAATATCAATCATAATTTGAATAATGAATTGATATATATATATATTCGAAATCTTTCTTGACCCTCACGAACACTCTTTTTAAAAGAAAACAAATAAAGATTTTCATAGTGTGTTCCATTAATTCTAAGACTAGTT
The DNA here is from genome assembly GCA_026074375.1 of Tanacetum coccineum. Lineage (NCBI taxonomy): Eukaryota > Viridiplantae > Streptophyta > Magnoliopsida > Asterales > Asteraceae > Tanacetum > Tanacetum coccineum. The sequence continues at coordinate 18,418 of BQNB010063208.1, read as the reverse complement.
GTGAGGTGAGGTTATGAATAATGACAAGTTAATTTCTTACTTCAAGATTTTCATATATTTTGCTTGTGCGAAAAACTATTTGTTGATATGTATAGTATGCATAGTTTTTGACATTTTAGGAGTATATTAATGATTTTCTCAACCATTTTTATACATCACACATCTTTTGTAAAATACTATACGTTTATAAAAAGAATATAATCATGTGTGTATATTAGAACAAATGCAAGAACAAGCAAAGTTAAAAAAATATATATTTTCATTTACTTAATTACCAATGTATTAATACAATCTTTTATTTTGTTTAACCAACCCGAGGTCAAACAACGCAAGATGATGAAAATATTTATACATTTTGTTGGAAGAGAGATAATGTGTTATAAATATTTTAATGATGGGTTTTAAAATATAATCTTAGGACATTATTTTTCCACACACTTGACAAACTATTTAACTCTCGTTTTTAAATGGGTTACTACACTTAAAATGATCTTGAAGATGTTTATGTAACACTTGTAAATATAGTAATCTATGCCTATATGCAGTGCACAAACAATTTTGCAACTTAACACAAGAGATCTAACATAATTCCTATTAGGCATAATCCGAAAAACTATTAACAAATAAATAGTGTACATGGCATGTGTGTTTAGATAAATAAGTAGCTCAATTACAAGTAGCAATGCTCATTTAATAATATCTATTAACAAAAATACGATACAAGTAAATACACATAATCATTTAGCATGCACATAAAGATATTCGTCGTCGTTTTGTGTATTAAATACAATGATGTATACTTAGCTTGATTTTATTCGTAAATAAAATAATTTCCTCCCCATTTTAAAAATTAATCAAGATCAATGTCTTGAAAATATAAATGTACCATTTTTCAAAGATACATTGACTAGAAATGCTTGGCTTGAAAGAAAAAATAAACTACAAGTTTTACGTCAAAACGAAACATAAAGTTTTGACCACTATGTAGTATTTTGCATTTCTGACTTATTTAATTTAAGAATGAAATCTTGGAAGTTCCTTTAAAAGAAAGTAGACTCAATTATCTTCGAAATGGCGGGTGGCACGACTTCTACGGACTTACGGTTGATTTTATATGATTTTTCGAAGTTTGCCAAAAACTGACGAAACAGACAGGCGGCCCCCATAAAGGTGACGGCCCCAGATATATTTGGGGGCCGCCCTAACATTTATGGGACTGCCAAAGAGATCGTATAGATTAAATATCATAATATTTACACTAACACTTTCACCATAAGTACCACACCAATAAGGCAGCTGTATAGTACATACATGGCCGTAACGACGAAATAGACATATACAAAAGTGGTCATCCAACAAGGCAGCTAAGACATGCATACATGGCCGTAACGACGGAATAGACATGCATGCTGGAACAAGTCCTCGTTCGAGTAGACACTAAGGTTAGTTGCTAGGAAAGGGAAGTAAAATGGGTGTTAAGTAAAATTCACAAAACAAATAGATTAAGCCAACAAATAAGGTACGGTTGCTATTAACTTTCCCTCGACCGTTCCATGACAAAGACTCGAACATATAGACAAACGCCTTGATCACAGAAATGAAAAAGACAACCTAAGTTGGCATTCCCATAACGGTCAACTTCCCTTACATCCTGCTCTTACATACTTTTACATAAGTGGTGATATCGGCCACTTTTTTACAAGACTTTACATCGTTGATTTTTGTAACGTATCAACGAATAATCAGTCATCCTAAGTGATTCTTTCGGTATAAACTTCTTTTGAACCGACTATTTTTCTTCCATCTTTCTCTTTTTTTTCAAACAATACATCATAAATCTCGGTTTCACTATCATAATTCATCTGGATAATCTTTTCTTTGTAAAACTTCTTCTTCGGACATGATTCATAATCGCAAAAGTAGCAAAACTTACGAGCTACATATTTTTCCTATTGCATTGTGCAATTTCCCGACCATTACAGAGATAGAAAAATTTCACTTTGACATATGAAATACAAGACTTTACACGAAAGCAACTAGCAACATTGGTAAAATAGGCTTAATCTACACGATAGGCTAAGGTGCAAAGGTGTAACAAAACATATAATATGGTGTAGAAAAAGAAAGGAATGGCTCAACAGGTTGTTCTGGGCGATTTTACTCTAAAAATAAGTAATCAAGGGTTACACGGGAGTTTAACTAACCAGTGTGGATAGTTAATTTTACAACATGTAGGATATTTGGTTAAATCATAGAAATTTATCAGTTGAACATGTTCTTCCATCTAAATCCATAGTACTAATCATGGCGGTCTCGAGTGATATACCAGACCAAGTTCTAAAGTCCACTACATCACCAGCACACTCATAATTTTGTGGAATTTTAGTAGACAGTTGGAAACGGAATAGGCTTAATTCTTATAATATGTATCAAGGGTTATAGTGCGCTAGGTAATGTAACTAGTGATTTTTACAAAAGTCATGCTAAAAAAATTTAAATTTTGGCCATTTTTAAGCACTTTACATGATATTTTGTAAAAAAGAAGACAAGTACGTTCTAATTCTCCATCCCCCTACTTAAATTATACAACGTCCTCGTTGTATAGATAAAATAAATAATAAGGAAGAATAGAATTAGAACGGAAAACTCCCTGATGTTTTGCTCGTGATAATTCTCCAAGATGAGTCCCTGAGCAAAAAGTGTATTGACTAGGGCTTCAGCATGTCCAGATAAGTTCAACATGTGTTTGTTTCAGCATATACCATATTATAGTTTCAGCAAGGTCCTGTATAAAAGATTAGAAGACAAGTGCAAATTCTATCTCGCTACAATGGTACAAGAAAACAATTAAATACACATCTGTACAGGGATCAATATGTCATATCCCAAACCCTAGGATACGCCGTATTATTCCTGTAGAAACAATTAAATTACTAGAAATTAAATATTAAGTTTTAAAAACTGATAGCGTCCAGACAGCTCTATACGCCGTATCCAGAGGGGTTTGATACGCCGTATAGAGTGTCTGGGAAGACAGACTCGTGCAGCAAACAATTAAAATGCGACAAACAATTAAAATGACCGGGTTGTCTCCCGAGAAGCACTTTTGTTACAGCTGGTCTTTAAGTTCGACCTTTTTCCTTTCCTTATCTTTATTCATCCTTCATGATTCGCTCGCACTTATCACCGGGAGTGAATTTCTTAATAATCATTTGGCATGATACGCACTTCTTGCAAAATTTCATGCCGAGTACAAAGTCTTTTGCCATATCATCATCATCAATGATGGTAAAACCTAAAATAATAGAAAATTTTCTAACGAAAACAGGTATATCTATTAAAGTATCGGAATGGCTCTTCCTTTCATCCTTGTCCTTAATTATGGAATAATAAAAGCTTTTAGACATTAAGTTAATGGGCAAGGAAGGGAGAAGGTCAGCATTAACATACTTATACCCGATTACACAAGAAAATTTCATTTTATAAGAGTTGGTTTTAACAAAAGTTGGCTCAACATCTTGACCTGTTTTAGTTTCTAGAGGTGTATCCAAATCATTTAATTATATGTAATTACCATAAGTTGGGTAGAATGATTCATCACCCTCTCCTATACGCTTTGTTTCTAAATCAAGACTTTTTATCATAAAGACCCTTTTTATTATGCTAGTGACGGATTTAACACTTTTAAAAACAAGTTTTTCTTCCCCGACCCTCAAAGTAATTTTCCTTTTGAAGACATCAATCTTGGAATGGGCAGATGACAAGAATGGTCATCCAAGGATCAAAGGGACATCGTCATCCTCGGGTATGTCCAAGATGATAAAGTCTATAGGGAAAATAAATTTACCTATCCTTACTAGCACATTTTCGGTAATACCCCTTGGTTGTTTAATGGTTCGGTCAACTAGTTTGATGGTCAACCTAGTGTGTGATAAAATTCCTAGACCAAGGTTGGTGTAGGTGGAAAATGGCATAACGCTCACACTTGCTCCAAGGTCAACAAGAGCTTTATCGAAACAGATATTATAAATAAAACAAGGTAAAGTAAAGCTCCCTGGGTCTTTTTCTTTTGGAGGCAAGGTGTGATCATAAGCATCCAGAATCTTCACATCTTGTGCTTCTCTCCAATCATCAAAGCTGAAGTTTTGTAGTCGATTTGGAAAAAGGGACTGTTTTAGACAATATGCTCCTGTGTTGTGTGCCCGATATGGCGTATGGACCACATCCGATATGGCGTATCCCAGAAAAATCAGCTTTAGCAGTTGAGATCAATTTAACTTGGTCTTGAGGGTTTGTTTCTGTAGAGTTGGGCAAGCTTCCAAATCCTCTCTCTTGCAAGACCTTGCTTATCTGACCGATTTGTATTTCCAAGGTTTTAATCGAAGCACCTTGGTTTCTTATTGTTGCATCAGTGGAAGCTCGGATCTCTTTGATTATCTTTAAGTTTTCTTCATGCCTTTTAGCTAATTATGTCATAAATTTGGTCAGTGATTCTTCCAGGCTTGGTCTTCGATTAGGATACGAAGAGTTTCCATTGTTTCGTTGGTAGAATCCTGGCCTTACTGCTCTATATTGTCCTCCAAGTTGATAGGGTGCACCGAACTGTGTATAATAAGCTTCTTCTAAAGTTTTCCCTTCTTTTTTTATGGACAATCCTTTGTATATTGTGGTCCCTTGCATAGTTCGCATCCGACCAGAGCAGCGTACACTTTCTCATTTACTTTCTCATCTGAGATTGTTGAGTTGGGCTTGGATAACAGCAAGCCTGTCATAAGTTTTAGTACTTTTGGTCCTTGATGATGTTCCATTGTGCCATTTCTAAGAGTACTCATCCATTTCTTGGATGGCTATTTTAGCATCAGCAGCAGTTTTGGAAGGTATGGCACCCTTTGAGTCCAAGATTTATCAAGTTGGAACATCAAGCCCATTGTAAAACAAAATGACTTCCTACATATCGGTCAAATAATGTTAAGGACACTTCATCAGCAACTCTTTAAATCTTTCCCATGCACGGAAAAGGCTTTCGTCAGGTTCCTGTTGGAAGTTGTTGATTTGCGGTACGGGCACGTGGAAAGTATTTGTTTAGAAATTTAGTTTTGAGAACCTCCCAGATTGTAATTGATCCTGATGGCTGGTTCCTAAGCCATCTACTTGCAGCTTCAGTGAGGGATATAGGAAAGGCTCGAAGCATGATTTGATCTTGAGTTACTTTTGGGATGTGAAATAAGTAAACAATCTCTAAAACCTTTTCGATGTGCTCGTTTGCATCTTCGTTTTCCGAGCCACTGAAAGTATTATCACGAAGTTCCTTGAGAAATTGCCTCTTTAATTCAAAGGGGGTGTCTTGGTTGATCGTGGGCCTAGTAACGCCCGACCCGTAATTTTCTCAGGTTTTGCTCATATATTGTTCCATTATTTCTATCATTGTTTCTCTTACTTCTTCCTCTGATTGTTCTAGGATGTCAAAATTGTGATCGAACTCCAGTGAATTTGACTCTACTAGACTTGGTGTATCGAAAAGCCTCCTCTTTAAACAAAATTTTTGTTCTGGGTTTTCAAAAGGCGAGAGCAGTTCCCTTGTAGATAACTTCTATGCTCAGGCAACCTACTGAAAACAAAGGACACTAAATCGTAAGATATGTCCTGTGTGAGAAATCAAATGTAGATTCAAATACATATGGTTTTTACTACTGTTAATGTATTCAGATGACAAATACGCCGTATTCAATTGGTCTTAATACGCCGGATAGGTTTGTTAGAGTATTGCAGTACGCCGTATAGAGTTCACGGAATACGTCGTATTGTTTGGAAAACAGATACGCCGTTTAGACCGTGAAACTCAATACGTTGTCCTGATCAGAAGGTTTGATACGTCGTATCCAACTGGTGGATACAGCATATCAGGTGATCAGTAAGAATAGAATACTATTCAAAAACAACTAAATGCGAGAATTTAAACACACAATGCAAATAAATACAAACAAAATTTAAATAATTAGAATACACTAAATTAATTTAATTAATGGTTAGAAATAATAATAAGAATAAGGTTTAATTAATTCACTCCCGGGCAACGACGCCAAAAACCTGATTTACTGTCGTGTAGGGTCAATTATTTGATTATTAAGTTTTAAATTAATATTTAGCCGACAAACCTAAAACAACACTTTAACGAGCAGTGTACCCGGTCAAGATGGAGTTCGCGGTAAGTAGGGTGTCGAACACTAAGAGTGGAAAATTAATCCTATATTCTATCAGTATTTTAATTAATTTATTTACTGGTTAAACCTATGCTATGTACGTTGTCTACTGATATGGGGGGTTTTTAGCCTGAGAGACTGGCACAGGTTTGGTGGAAACAAATACCAATTCAATACACAATAAACACAAAAGAAGAAAATTAGAAGATAGAAAAGCGGTACAAGCCAAATGATAGAAAATTGTATTAGCCATATTAAATCCGGTTCAATGTTGGTTTGTTTGTTTTAGTGCAATGATTTACTTATCTCGAAGCGACATATCATTCTTAAGACTTAAGCGGGACATCATCCTAAGACCTAGACACGATTAATCCCGTCACAATTAAACGCATCCACATAAAGCATCCTTTAGTTTAATTATAATATATCTTAGATAATTAAAGCAGTGGTGATCCTGTTAAACCCCTAGCCCAACGGGACTTTACCCACTTATTTTTTGATGATGTTTTATATACTGGTAGTCTACTATTCCAATCTTTATTAGTAAGTTAAGAGCATGATTGTTGAAACATAAACAGGTCACCTACCAGTCCAACTAAGCTCATAATTCAAAGATAAAGACAGAACGTTATTTGTGATCCTATTAGTCCAGACATATGAAACACGATATGGAGAGCTATCTCGGTATCTAGATTACTTGGTCCGTATCACTAGATCCAGTTGAATGATAGGTCGCATATTCAAACACATAAACAAGTATGAGGTGATAAACATAATTAAACAATCAACGATAAATTAAGAAATCAATTTTTAAAATAAACCAAACATTGAACTTTCATTAAGATGGCTAATACCCGAGGGTATTAGCCCACAACCATTGTAATTATACAAGCGTAATCAAACAATTGAAAATCAAACGACTAAGAGAGTAAAAAATACACGATGTCTTCTATGGATTTATGTTCAATGCTTGACCTTTGTGGCTGATCTTCTCTTCTAAAATTCTTCTTTAGTGAGTATGGTATAAAGAATATGATATTGCATACTGAAAACTCATTTTTGAGTCTTCTATTTATAGTGTCTGAAAAAGACTCGATACGCCGTATCCAGCAAGGTCGATATGGCGTATCGGGCTGGATTCCTTGGAGTGTACGCTACGTTTGTAATAAATCTTTGATATCATTCCCAATTTACTTGATTAACTGTATCTTCGAATAGTTATCCTCATGGATATGGTGTATGTAGACAGAGTGAATACGCCGTATTGGGAATTGGTCAAACTCGTTTTCTTGTGAAGTTTTGGCGTAGATACACCGTATCTCTTTAGTTGGATACGATGTATTGGCGAAATTTTAGCAATCTTCAAATATCTTTGTTTTAGCTCCAAATTATGCGCCTTTAGCTCGTCTTCACAAAACACTCCTGAACTGCATTTATCAACTTTGAAGCAATTAAGTACCAAATAATGCAATAATTATATAAAAGTGGGTAAAACAGATGGGATAAATGAGCTTAGTTGGACCGGCAGGTGACCCGTAATGTTTCAACAAGTATGTTCTTGATTATTTGATAAATATTTAAATAGTAGACTACCAGTATATAAAATACCGTCAAACAGTAAGTGGGTAAAGTCCCGATGGGCTAGGGTTTATCAAGATCACCACTGCTTTAATCCCTAGATAGATTATAATTAAACTAAGAGGATGCTTTATGCAGATACGTTAACTATTGTTGGGATCTGAGATTTAACGGATTACAAAACTACATATGCACAAATGAAGAAAGATGAAACAACAAGGACTTATTGTGATAAATTAAGTTAGCTTTCTATGTAAGCTAGGTTTTCTTGTAAACCCTCTATATAAAGGGTCATAGGCGTATGGTTTATAGTATCCATCATAGCTAGATCTCTCTAATGAGAGTCTAATAGTTAGTTAGTATATGTATTTGTTAGTATAGTCCCAAGAATCTTTTGATCTTGGGGTAGTAGATTAAAAGAATGTTTACTAGTAAAACCTTGTTTAACAACATTATTGTTCTTTATGATTTCTGTTATGCTTATTAATGTTGTTTGAAAAAATAATCCTGGATGGGCAAAACGATCTCAACATGTGGTATCAGAGCGGGTTGCTCTTGATATCTAGGGTTACAAGGTTTTTAATTTCGTGTTTATTTTCTGTTTTAAGTGAACAAGCAGATTCGGTGGTATTAGGGTTTTTCCCAAACCCTAATTTACATAAAAGCAGAAAAAAATGATGTTGTTGCTGCTTGAAGAAAAGAATGAAGATTAGGGTTCTCATAAACCCTAGTTCCATAGTAACGCAAGCAGGTTGTGACTTGGGATCATGGTCATGATTTTATCGAGAGAATCGAAGAAACAACATATTAGGGATTTCAAACCTAATCTGTAATGGCAGATATTAAAGCAACAAAACAGCAGGTATCGAAGGTAAAATGTTTCTGATAATTCAAGGGTCTAATAGGGTTTTGATGTAGCATATTAGTGTTTCTTTAATTACCTTCTTGATATTTAACGGTCAACAGCAGACTATATGGTGTTCGTTTGTTGCTGTTTGTGATCGTGATTGCTTTACTGATCTCAATAAATAAACCAAAACCCTAAAAAGGTTTTATTTAATACATTGGTTGTGGGTTTATTTGTGGTTATTAATACTGCTTTGGGACTCAATAAAAGAAACATAAGGTCGTGATCTATGATGTGGGTTTCCTGGTTAATGGTTTATGTAATCATGGTTTCAATTAGAAAAGGAGCAACAGGTGGTCAATCTGTTTTGTGAAGATTTAACAGCAGGTATTGATGTCGTGATGATTATATCAGTAGATTGGGCTGCTAATTACTAGTAGATATTATGATGGTTTTGGGTTGATATGTTTTCTAGTGTGCGAGTATTATGGAAAAGATATCATGGTTTATGGCAGGTATTATGGCAGTTTATATGATTTATATTGTTAAGGAATGGATCGTGGTATACAGATGCGTGGTTTTTGACTAAAGATTTAAGTTGCTGATTTTTAGGGATTTACTTCCATAAAAATCTCTTCTATTTTGGACGTGATCTGTATTGCTAGCTTTAACAACAGTATTAACTTGGGGTTATTGTGGTTAATAATGCTACACTTAATATTAGTACTGCTAGCATATTATTTTGTACTGCTCTCTTTAAAAATTTTAATACTACTGATGTAAACATAGATTAGTGAAGCAATATATTAGGCTGGGTTGTTATGTACGTAAACCGAAGTAAAGTATGTGTTTAGTACTGCTCAGTATACTTTGTACTGCTCATGGGAGAGTTAGTATTTTTCGTGCAGTGACGGGTTTGCAATAGCGCAGTGACATATTAGTGACGATTTAGTGACAGTTAAAATGTCAAAAAAAGCCATGGGAGGAAGGAGATATCAGAATTGTAATAGGTTAGTGACAGATTTGTAACAGAATAAAGTGTTGCTAAATGGAATAAGTTAGTACTGCCGCGCTTGAATTTTTAAAACTTCCAGAGTCGTCTGACATATCCAGTTTGTACTGCTTGCTTTATCAGATATCAGATAGTTTACGTTTTTGGATCTCGGACATAACTATTATTCACAATAGTTTATTCTTAATTATTTATGGCTCGTTTTAGATTTATTAAAGAGGTGATTACGAAGACAATTGAATATTGCTTATTTGATGTGGTAGTTGAGTTTCACAAGTGCGAGTTCTTATCATATCTTAAAGTCTTGTTTGTAGCAAGACATTGACTTTGAAGATAACTTGTTCGTGCTTAAATGGTGTTGACGAAGACTTGACAAGTCTAGCAAAGGTGTGTAATTTTTCTTATGGTGCTCAATGCTCACATTTGCTATCACTTAGTATGTGTCTCATAGAAGATGAGGATTTTTGTCAAGAGGTTGCGATCTAGTTATATTTCATAGATTTATTTATAAGTTCGATGTCACGTGGATAGTGCAAGACATAAGATACAAGTTTGGGAGATTCAACTTCTTCATCAAATTTGTTATACTTAGTTTTCTTCATTAGTGATCACTACATAGAGCCTACATAGTTCGAGATTCAAGAGATGGTAAACATATTGGTTTCAATGGAAGCTTATTGATTACATGTTTAAGCATCTACATGCACCACTTGAGGGGAAGTGTTTACAAGTTGCATATCTACAGAAGACCCCTATTGGATGATTACAAAAAGGGGAAGAAAAGGGGAAGAAGATTACAGAGATATGATTTGCAGCTTATGTGTGTTGACATGTTCAAGAAGATCTTAAGTCAAAGGGAAGCATTAAAGATTGTTTCATACATGAAGATTGTTTTGTAATATCAAATAGGGGAATATTATTGGGATCTGAGATTTGATGGATTACAAAACTACATATGCATAAATGAAGAAAGACAAAACAACAAGGACTTAATGTGATAAATTAAGTTAGCTTTCTATGTAAGCTAGGTTTTCTTATAAACCCTCTATATAAAGGGTCATAGGCAATGGTTATAGTATCCATCATAGTTTAGATCTCTCCAATGAGAGTCAATAGTTAGTTAGGAGTATATTATTAGTAGTTAGTAACCATGAATCCATTTGATCTTGGGGGTTTATGATTATAGAATGTTGACTAGGTAAAAACCTTGTTTAACAACATTACTGTTCTTTATGATTTCCGTTGTGCTTATTAATGTTGTTTGTAAAACTAATCCTGGATGGGCAAAACAATCTCAACAATTGTGACAAGATTCAACGTGTCTAGGTCTTATGATGATGTCCCGCTTAAGTGTTAAGGGAATGATTTGTCGCTTCGAAGAATTAAGAAATTATTGCATCAAATAAACAAAACCAACATTTAATCAGATTTTTATGGCTTAATATGGTTTTCTGTTCATTTGGCTATTGTACTGCTATTTACTCTTTTGATTGTTTTCTTCCATGTTTATTGTATTTAGAATTGATTATTGTCACCATAAAACCGGTGCCAGTCTGTCAGGCTGAAAACTCCTTTATCCATTAGAAACGTATATAGCATAGGTTTAACAAGTAATTAGAATTAACTTAATTAGAGTAATTAACATCTCAGATTATATTATAAGGTTAACAACCTCTCTCTTTGTGTTTTTTGACACCCTTCTTATCCATGATACTCACACAGATTGGGTACACTGCCGTTAAAGTGTTGTTTTGGGATAAGTCGGCTTAAATATTAAATTTAAAAGTTCGGTAATCAATAAATTGACCCTACACGACAGCACATCAAGTTTTTGGCGCCGTTGCCTGGGAGGTGAAGTTGTTTAATTCTTATTTTGTTAGTATTTTTAGTTTAGTGTAGCTTAGATTAATTTGCATATTTGTGTGTGTTTGTTTTGTGTGCATTGTATATTTTTACATATTGTGTGTTTGTGTGTTTATTGCATTATTACAGTCCACTGTAATTTTTGTGAGTCGAATACTGAATACGACGTATTCATCTTCTTGGATACGGCGTATAATTTTTTTTCAAACCAATACAACATATTCGACTCTATCATTAATATGGTGTATTCAGTCTTGCTGAATACTGTGTATTAAGCTATTTGACCATTTTCTTTCCTAATGAATTTATTACAGGTTAAAACGGACGACCCCAACATTACTATGGAGAATATATCAGGCTTGATGATGAAAAAGCTATCGTTGGCCCACGGGTAGGGGTATTAATGGGTAATGCTAAGTATGGTAAGATCTGGTATGATGAAGATGTTCACGACCTCAGATTTGTTGAAACCGAATTCCCAACTATAGTCTTTAATGATGCGTTAACATCTGAAAAAGCACTCTGTTGTGAACCCACAGTAAGTTCTCTTACAATGATGAATTGACTTTAGTATATACGTTTGACGAATCCGTCGATGAAGATTACATTGGTAATTGTTTTGACAAAAAACTCATTTTCTTATAAAATAATTTATGTCAATGATTTGAAAACGGATTCGGAAAATGATAATGAAAAAGTCAATATGCTTTGGTTCAGTTCACCCAAGTCTTTTTCTAAGTGTCAGTTATTTATAATGATTTTAGACTACTTTAAAAGATTTTGAGAAAGAATTTCCAGCAATTGCTTTTCAATGATTGCTCGAAACAGTCTAAATTAGATTTCTTTAACTGAACCTACTGTAAGTTCCTCAACATATCGATGAATTTGATTTGAAAGATGAAACATCATTGTCCGAATGTGATGAAGAGGAACAAAACGTTTTATACTTTAATGAATATTTCCTTTTAACATAATTTATCTCGATGATTCAAAATCAGATAAAGACAATGATGATCATGAAATCGATATTAAACAATCTTCAGGAGGTAATGTAATAAATACCGATGATGGTGCCTATACACATGGGTCAAATAATCTTTTGGAAACAAGTCATGATAAATCTAATAAAATTTTCAAAGCTGAAACTTTTATTAAGGAATTAAATGTTAATATCATGACTTGGAATCATCTTAACAAAGGGATGTCATTCATTTTCCTAATCAAGAATTTATATGTGCCATTTGGCATCCCGTTCGACCCCAAATTGTTTTATAAGGATGGGATTAAATTGGGGCAAGTCTAACTTAAAGACTTTTCTGTAAACAAAAGTGCTTGCCAAGAGACAACCCGGAATGTATTTTCAATTTTTTATCAAGTCTATCTTCCCAGACATACCATACGGCGTATCGAACCCCTCTGGATTCGACGTATGGATGTGTCTGGACGTTATTAGTCTATAATTTAATTTCAGTACTTTAAATTTTTTATTGTTTTTACAGGAACCATACGGCGTATCCTATGGTTTGGGATACGGTGTATTGATCCATGTACATCAAGTGTGTTTAATTGTTTTCCTGCATTGTAACCATTGTATAACCGAGATAGGAATTGCACTTTTGTCTTATAAACTTTTATGCAGAACCTTGCTATAAGGAAATCGACGTATGGTATACTCTAAAAAAGACGTGTGTTGAACTCATACGAGCATTTTGAAGCCTCGTCAACACACTTTTGCATAAGTACTCAAATTAGAGAATCATACCGAGCAACATATCAGGGGAGTTCCTCGTTCTAATTCTATTTCCCATTTTCTTTAATTTGTTTTATCTATACAACGAGGACGTTGTATAATTTAAGTGGGGGGATGGAGAATTAGAATGCCTACTTGTCCTTTCTTTTACAAATAATATGCTATATACTTAAATTATGCTAAATTTAAAAAATTTTCTAGCATAACTTTTGTAAAAATTACTAGTTACATGACCTCGCGCATTATAACCCTTAATACCAAATTGTAAGAATTAAGCCTATTCTATTTCTGAACGTTTACTAAAAAATTCCACAAAATTATGAGTGTGCCGATAATGTAGTGGACTTTAGAACTTGGCTTGGTATATCACTCAAGACCACAACGATGAGTGCTATGGACTTAGATGGAGAAACAATTTAAACTGGTAAATTTCTAGGAATACACCAAAAAGCTTAAATATTGTAAAATTGACTAACTACACTAGGTTAAACCCCGTGTAACCCTTTGCTTACTCTCACTATAAGAGTAGGATCCCCAAGAAAAACCTGTTGAGCCATTCTTGTCTTTTTCACACCATATGTCTATTTCGTTACACCTTTATACCTTAGCTTACCCTGTAGATTAAGCCTACTTAATCAAAGTTGCTAGTTGCTTTTGTGTAAAGTTTTGTATTTCATGTGTCAAAGTGAAATTTTCTATCTCCGGTTAGGTCAGGAAATTGCACAATGCAATGGGAAAATATGTAGATCGTGTATTTTGCTACTTTCGCGATTACGTATTATTTCCGAAGATGAAGTGTTAAAGGAAAAATTATCCGGATGAATTACGATTATGAAGACGGTGAAATTGCACCGAGGTTTATGTTTTAAAAAAAGAACATAAAGAGAAAAAAAATGGAAAAATAGAAAACACATCAAAAAAGAGAAGGATGATTGATAGTTGGTTTGCTAAACTTAAACCGATGAAATACTTGGAAGGATCGATTATTCGTTGATATGTGGATAAAAATCAATGATGTATATTTTTGTATAAAGTGGCTGATATCATCACTTTTGTAAAAGTATGTAACTTTGGGATGTTCGGAAAGTTGACCGTTATGGGAATGCCAACTTAGGTTGTCTTTGTCATCTCTATGATCGAGGCATTTATATATATTTCGAGTCTTTATCATGGAACGGTCAAGAAAAGTTACTAGCAACTACCTTATTTCTTTAAGCTTAATCTATTTGTTTTGTGAATTTTATTTAACAACAATTTGCTTCCCATTCCTAGCAATTAACCTTAGGTTTTACTCGAACGAGGTTGAGATCAAGTCATGCATGTGTATTCTATCGTTATGGCCATGTATGCGTGACTCAACCACCTTGTTGGTTTATTACTTTTGGTGAAAACTAGAAGATCCCTACCTTATATCGTTCTTCATCCTAACTCTTGGTTAAACTCGAATAAGGATGTGATCGAACACACATGTCTATTCCATCGTTACTGCCGTATATGTATGATTCAGCTGCCTTGTTGGTGTGGTACTATCGTTGAAAGATTGTTAAAATGATCACCCTTTAGCCTTATATAAGAACCCAATTTACCTTTTGACTTGTTTCTCATTAGCTCTAGTGGCGGAGATGTGTATCCTTGCCAAGCATATGATATGAAGCTAATCATGACCGAGCAAATGAGCGTACCAATTAAATGTTACACCCTAGGTTAGTTGAGTAATCTAAGTGTTTTAATTTTCATATTTCGTGAGGTGCTTGGTCTTGTACAGGTGATTAAATCAAAAGAAGTGCTGAAACAGAAAAATCCTTGACTTTGGTTGGGATACATTTTCAATATAATCTAGAGTCTACTTGAGGACAAGTAGGATTCAAGTGGGGGGATATTTGATGACATCAAATAACGTTACATTTATTCCATCATTTATCCCAAATAAACTAACCACTTTTATATAATTATTGCAAAAATTTGTACTTAATCGCTTAAAAGTGTTATTTGGAGTAATTAAGGAGTGATTTGTGAAGACATGCTAAAAGGCGCATATTTTGGAGCTAAAACGATGATATTTGAAGATTTCTAAATTCTGACGAATATGCCGTATCCAGAAAAGAGATACGGCGTATCATCGCTAACTCTTCACAAGAAAACGCGTACAATCACTTCCCAATACGGCGTATCCACGTTTACCTATACGCCGTATCCAGCTGGATAACTATGCAGAGATTTGGTGAATAAATATATTTTGGGAAGATATATCAGATTGGTTATAAACTTTGT
This sequence comes from Tanacetum coccineum, assembly GCA_026074375.1. Taxonomy (NCBI): domain Eukaryota; kingdom Viridiplantae; phylum Streptophyta; class Magnoliopsida; order Asterales; family Asteraceae; genus Tanacetum; species Tanacetum coccineum. The sequence continues at coordinate 2,897 of BQNB010063208.1, read as the reverse complement.
GTGCACTCCAAGGGAACACCCCAATACGCCGTATTGGCCTAGCCTAATACGGCGTATCCATACTTTTTTAGACACTATAAATAGAAGACTCAAAAACGAGTTTTCGGTGTGCAAAATCATATTCTCCATACCATACATATAAAAGATGATTTTCTGAAGAAAAGAAGAGCAACCAAAGGTCAAGCATCGATCATGATTCCATAGAAGACATCGTGTAATTCCTATACTCTTGTAATCATTTAATTTTTGGTATCGTTCGGTAAAACGTTTAGTTTACCTTGGTTATTTGATCACGCTTGTATAATTACAATGGTTATGGGCTAATACCCTAGGGTATTAGACATCTTAATGAAGATTTAATGTTTGGTTTGTTTTAAAATCAATTTCTTAATTTATCATTGAAAGTTTAATTATATTTATCACATGATACTTGTCTACGTGTATGAATATGCGAGCTATCATTCAACTGGGTCTAATTACGCCTAACAAGTGAGCTAGATACTGGGATAGCTCTCTATATCGTGTTTTATATTACTGGACCAATAGGATCACAAATAATGTTCTGTCTTTGTCTTTAAATTAAGAACTTAGTTGGACCAGCAGGTGACCCGTAATGTTTCAACAAGTATGTTCTTGATTAATTGATAAAGATTTGAATAGTGGACTACCAGTATATAAAATACCGTTAAACAGTAAGTGGGTAAAGTCCCAATGGGCTAGGATTTATCAAGATCACCATTGTTTTAATCCCTAGATAGATTATAATTAAACTAAGAGGATGCTTTATGTGGATACGTTAATTGTGACACGATTCAACGTGTCTAGGTATTAGGATGATGTCCCGCCTAAGACTTAAGAATGATATGCCGGTTCGAGATAAGAAATCATTGCACTAAATAAATATACCAGCGTTTAATTTGATTTAATATGGCTAATACGATTTTCTATCATTTGGCTTGTACCGCTCTTTTATCTTCTGATTGTTTTCATGCATGTTTATTGTGTTTAGAATTGATTATTGTCACCATAAAACCGGTGCCAGTCTCGCAGGCTAAAAACCCCTTAATTAGAGTAATTAAAATACTGATAGATTATAAGGTTAACAACCTCGCTCTTAGTATTTGACACCTTACTTACCACGAAACTTCACCCGATCAGGTACACTGCCCGTTAAAGTGTTGTTTTAGGATAAATTGGCTAAATATAAATTTAAAACTTGGTAATCAATAAATTGACCCTACATGACAGCACATCATGATGATACAGGGGGGTCTTTATAGATCATTAATGATAGGTCTTCCACAAATGCATAAAATTTTTGTACCCATTCTCCCGAACCATGGACTTAAGTAGCGAGAGACTTTAACAAAAAAAATAAAGACTACAGGGTAGGCTAAGACGAAATGGTGTAACGAAACATATAGGGTTTAAACAGAGATTGGCTTAACAATGTGATCTAGGGTTATTTTGCACTAACATTTAGTGAAACAAAGGTTTTACCCGGGGAGGTCGACAAGTCAGTGTGACAAGTCGATAAACACACACATATAGGTTTTTTGGGTGATTTCCTAAGATGTTGCCTTCTTGAACCATCTATTCCACTACTCAATTAGTTCTCGAAAAGATGTACGTGCCAAGTTCTAAAGTCTACAATACTACCGACACTCTCATATGTTTGGTGAATTTTTGTATAATAAATGGAAACGGAATATTAGGCTTAACCTCACCAATTTAATTATGAGATAATAATGTGCTCGGCAAAGATTAATTCTAGTTCAGTAAGAAAATCATGTTAAAAAAATTTAAAATTGGCACCATTTTTCAAAGAAAACTCAAAAATCGAAGGCAAATATAGGTCAAGTGGTAATTCTACTCCCATCCCCCCACTTGGTTTGTACAATGTCCCTATTGTACATTAAGGAAATGAAAATTAAAGATAAGAGTAAGTACAATTAAAATAAAAGACTCCCCTAAGCGTTGCTCTTCTCTTCGAATGATGACTGCAAGAGATTTCTTGCAAAGTGTCTATAGAACAACCTCGTTTCCCCTAAAATCACTAAACAACAACAAGCATTAAATGTTCATAGATAAATATACACTAAAATCTAACTCACTTTTTTAGGAATCATGGTTGCATTTAGCATATGCAACAAGCCTTTTAAACCACTTGGTGACCCAAGTAGACGAGTGAAGTCTCGTGAGGGTTTCTAGAGAACATACCCACAAAGTTCATTTACTTATACACGGTTTTGAAAAGGTTTCAAACTTATTTTAGTTTTCAGAAAAGGTTTTACGACGTAACAATAGGATTGGTTACGCGTAAACATGTGGTTTTTTAAAATTTGGAAATTTAAACTAAGGAGGTTACGGCGTAACTAATTCAGGACATTACGCCGTAATTATATCTATTAGGATGTAACCAAAGTGGTTAAGCCTAGACAGAACCTTTCTACCATATGGAAACGAGTCGAGGAGACCTCGAATTTCCACTTCCTTATAGATAGACCTGCAAAATAAGAAAGAAACCAACAAAAACCAACTAAATTACATAAAATAAAAGACAGGTTGTCTCCCGACAAGCACTTTTGTTTATTACCGAGTCTTTAAGTTAGACTTAAAACGTTCTACGTCTTTCTGTGGATCCTTCTTCCACTGTCTACTTCCTTTCGGATCATATCCCTGAATCTTACCCCGTTTTCTCTTCCCAATGGTAGGGCATCCATTAATTATTTAGTAACACAAATGAAATTTTGGCCACTGTCAAACGAGTATCTTTTTATTTTGAAAGTTTCTACAAAATCTGATGGGAATAAAAACTTGTCGATCTTGACAAGGACGTTCTCAACTGTTCTGATAGGAGATCTTTTCATCATATCTGCCATTTCAACTAGCATGTC
>BQNB010063207.1:7483-35776 GCA_026074375.1 Tanacetum coccineum | reverse complement strand
CTTAAAGAATGCAAGTGAAGCGAGTATAATCTACGAGGGCAGGTATGTGACTCACTTTGCTGGGTCGTTTAGGATTCTGGCCCTTGGTATGATGGGAGATTTGAGTTCTGAGGCCTATGTCGCGTTCATTAAGAAGAAGTCCTTGGTTGCTATGGGCATACTTGAGGAGCTCGTTAAGGGACAGTTCATTTGGGTCAGCCCACATAGGGGACATCAGCAGCAATAAGAGGGGGATGAAGTGCAGAAAGAGCTAAACATGGACGGTGCTAGGAGTTTTAGGGATGCTTACAGGAGTATGGGCCAAGGAGATAGGCAGGCCCACCAGGGAGCTTGGATGGATCAGCAAGATACATGTTAGGGGAATTTGGATACTTGGATGACTAGGCAGGATCAACGCTCTAACTAGATGTATGAGCACATCGTACGCCAGATGCAGTACATATCTATACGCGATCATTTGAACCCCCACATGCAGATTGACCCGTACCCTGGTCGTGAGTAGGACTGCCCTCATGTTGGCTACACAGGACGCATGCCCCTCACTATAACTACCGTTATGACACAACTCCTGATGGCACTAGCTGATGTTGTTTATTTTCCTCGTACTTTGGACTATTTATTCCTTGTTTGAATAATTACGGTTTCTAATAAGTAGAATCAGCCTTTTGGACCATTTACTTTTTTGTGATGTGTTTTTAATTTTCATTATTTATTCTTATATGTTTGAATGTTATCTAATCATGCTTTGTTTTGTCTTTAACTTTATCTTAATTACATACAAATGTATTTTGCATAAAACAAGTGTAGGGAGAAATTATTTGGTTAAAAAAATCACATCAAACATGTAAAATAGATGATTTAGATTAATTTACATTTTATGTATATTTGTTTGTTTGAGTCATATATTTGTACTAACGGTTTTATAGCTTATGCAGTAATTTTTCAAGAAATAATTAATAGCATATATTTCATAAAATTTTCCAGAAAATTAAAACGCAACTGTCAGGTAGATCTTGACGGCGTCAAGGTTATTCCTGACGGCGTCAGATCTGCTACAGGACAAAACCTGCATTTTTCAAATATCTTTTTTGTAGTATTTCAAAAAATTTAATTTTCTAGAGTTTTTGCAAAAAGCCATGTTAATATTAGTACATGTATACTATCTTTATTTGTTTTATTAGGATTTAAATTTTGTTAATAATGCATGTTTATATATTATCTCTCGTTAATTTTATGCGGGTATAGTTGTTTGTCTTAGATTTTTAAGTTATATTGGATAAGAAGAGTCCGGGAGCTCTTAGGATTTCCACTTGGATAATTCTTAGATGAGGATTTAACCGGTCTATCACGTTTCTTCTTCTATATTGACCAAATCAGGGGAGTACTAGTTTATTTTCCCTTTCATTTATTTTTCCTTTCTTGTTTATGGGTACTTTTAGAACATTGAGGACAATGTTCAATTCAAGTGTAGGGAGGGTAATGAAAGCCTTAAAAACTATTCATTCATTAAGATGTGTATCGTACTGAAACATAGTTTAGAACGGTAATTTTGGCCCAAAATTAAATTTTTTTATGATATATATTGGTGAAACTAAGTTTTAAGAGCGTCTCAGGGATAAAAATTATATAACTGGAACAAAAACCCTACCACTCACCAAAAAAATATGAGGTTCGCCCTTAAATCTTTAGGAATAAAATCATTCATCTTTAATGCGTGAGTGTACCGGTAGTATATTAGATTCTAGAACTTGTTTTAGTGATGCATCCTTTTGGTGCAAAACGATGACTAAGATATCCTTTGTATTTTGATGATGAAAATATATATTAGGAGACACTTAAAATCATTATCGAAAGCTTGAAAGAGATGAGCATGCCTTATATGTGCGTTAGAAGAGAATCAAGTGAAGAAACAAAGTCATAAGATGAAATCAAGTTTATATGATGACCATAGAGGATGCTTTAGTATTTTGGCCATAACTCCTTCATCCGAACTCCGTTTTACTTGATTCAAGCAGCCACGAAAAGAGAAAAATAAGATCTACAACTTAAACAAGGAATCAACATCTATTTTAGTGCGCTAAAGTGTGAGGGTCGCGTCACTCACGAATTCAATTTTGTCGGCTTTAGTATTTTGGCCATAACTCCTTCATCCGGACTCTGTTTTACTTGATTCAAGCGGCCACAAAAAGATAAAAAGAAGATCCACAACTTAAACTAGGAATCAACAATTTATTTTGGCATGCTGGAGCGTGAAGGTTGTGTCACTCACGAAATCTAATTTACAAATTTAATTTTGTCGGCTTTCCTCTTACCCAAAACATGTGGAAACTTTAATAAAGGTATGTACATGATATTTGAGAATTTGAGAACACTCCAAATGAGGTTTAGACATAGAAAGGAGCAAAAAAATCCTCTTGTTTTTTTATAAAACGTCAACTCAAATCTTTTATCAAATGCCTCTAGCCAAGGCCGAGACTTCTTTCTAAACCTAGTATGATCATATTTTCAACATACGAACAAGCAAAAGTAATCATTTTATCTTAATCCAGATTTACGTTGTTCCTAATTACGTAACGAGTTTTACTCCCTTATTGGTCAAACTAAGTCAAAGGTCACTTTGCGTAAACGCATCCTTTCCCGTTATGAGATATGCTTTTCGTAAGATGCAAAGCACTTAGCTTGTTTTGCATCAAGATGATTAGTGATCAAATCCATTGTAGATTATCATGGATTAAAGTCTAAATGACTAATTGAGTTTGTGGTATTTGGAAGTTAATCATACTTTGACTTTTCTTACTTCCTTACCAATACAAATGTTTTACAAAGTCACATGTATTCCTCACATGTACAAGTCCACACTCCTTCTACACAATCTTTCTACCCATTCTTCCTAATCACTTGTTTACCCTTCTTACCCAACAAGTGATTTCATCTCTTCCACACACGCTCCAAACATATTATTCCTAAACAATCCCATAATCACATATGCCCACTCTTTCTTCTCTTATTGGCAATGTGATTATTAACCCAAATCAATCATAGATTTTATCCCTATCTTTATATTCATCTTCAAACCTTCATACACATAAATCTTTACCAAATAAACCTCAAATCTTATCCTTCATTTGCCAACTCACATTCCCTTACACAATGTACTTCTCTTGTACTTGTACCTCTGTGTTCCATACATTCCCAACCAAGATCTTCTATATCTTTTCAAAACATTCTCCACCACATATTTACTATTCACCATCTTCTCCATACAATTCAAATTATACACACTCTCATCTTAACCCTTAATCAAGCCATGTCACCAATCCAAGTTCTCGCACTCTTTTCCTCTTCACCCTTGGATTGCTTTTCAAACTAGCACAACAAACACATCAAACACACTTTATCTTCTACCCTTGATCAAGCCACCTCATCAATCCAAACTCCCTCATTCTCTTCGTAACCATTGGATTGATGCTTCATCTCAAACAAACATAACCTCTCTCACAAACACTCTCTTCTTACTCATACAACAAGCACACCTCTCTCCCTACCCTTAATCTTTCCACTTAACCAAGTGTCCTCTTTACATTCTTACCCTCCATTTCAAACTAAGATCAAGAGGCTCCTTTCCATCACATCATGTCACATCATGACAAATCACACACAACTCATCCTCTCTTATCCAACATGTGTGTTAATGAATTTGAAATACAAATTTCAAAACTTTCCCCCCTCCTCTCCAAGCAAAGAATATTTCAAGAATATTCTCTTGTACCCTAACTAGCCATTTTTAATCTTTAGTTAGATCCCAAGTATGCTAGTTAGACTTTGAGGAATACCCAAAATACCCATTTCCGATAATTTGTTCCTCTCTTTTCATTATCGGAAAAGCAAAACGCTTTTAATACTTCACAAACGTTTTTATCAAATGACTATTTAAGTTGGTTGACCTTGAGCATAAGAATGATTGAAAGGTCATAGCGTGAAGTCCAATTAGGGGGTTTAACAAGTGCGGGTGTATAAAACGCCAAGTCTCAAAGAAAACATCTTTGGGAATCTGGCACGCTGGCCATGCACTGGACGTGGGCAGCGCGCCAGACACGAATTATTTTTTAACAATTTATGTTCCTTGGCCTATAAATACCCACCCTCAGCCTTTGTATTCCTCACCTCTTGCAAACATTCATTCCTCTCTTTTCTCTTCTCTAATCCTCTAAGTCTAACACCTATTATGTTCTAAATCTTCTCATCTTATCATTCTATTGAAGAACACATCTTCGCAAGAGAGACACACAAGTACCTAATCCACACTTGTATGTGATTAGTTGAGGGTCTTCTTTCTCATACCTTTTCTTTAGAATCGAGTCTCTAGGTTAGGTTAGGTTAGGACTTGGTTCATCTATCTTATTTCATTTAATCGAGTTGTAAGGGAAGTCTTGTATCCGTTGGATCAAGCCTAGATCAGTGGGGAGCTAGTTGGGGTTTGGTAAGCTTCCAAGGGGAAGTTGGTAGTGTTCCTAATTTATCTAAGTGATCCTAGAGGTTAAGTCGAATCACGGGTTCTTAGGGATGGATTCTGAGGGCGGAATACCGTACGTAGTAACTCTTTTGTGTGAGCGCCAGTCTTTGTTGAAAGCCAGTGGAGTTAAATTGTAATACGGTTTGTAATCTACCATAAGGATTATACTAGGAACAGTATAGTGTCGGGGATTCGCAACTAGACGTACAAAAGGATTAAACCCCCCTTCCCGAACCAGTATATATCGTGCTATCTTTCTCTTTCTCTATCTCTATCTACTTATTGATTCTTTACTAAGTAGATCATCACACCACTTGGCTCTTTCGAGACTTAAAGTTTTATAAACTTTAAAGAAATCAAGAAAACCGTATTCACCCCCCCCCCCCCACCCCTCTATGGTTCTACACATCCTGAGGCCGGTAGTGAGATCACATTCGTGTGATTAGGATTTACTAGTTGATAAGAAAATAATACTCGCGAAAATCATTTTGAAGACTAACATATTTGTCTCCCTATCTAGATGCAATATTACTTCTATATGTGATCTAAAATAGACGAGTTATCGGTAAAGGAAAACCATCTTGTAATGAAACTCTAATATAATGATTACCATTCGTGTGGGCAATAACAATAATGTCATTTGAGTCTGATTGCGGTGGATTGGACCAAAGAGGAAAACTCGTAGCGCAACCTCCATTGTTGGATAGATTTACAACTACTTTGCTATACGTTGAAGCAATTACCAATCATGTGTGTGGCATTCCTATCCATTCTCCAGCAAAGTTCACGGTACTATAGATTTGGTTATAACCTATAGTTCCAAATATACACATGTATTGTTGTTGGCGAGACATTAAATCGTGCACCAAATCTAACTAAATTCTAGGCCAATGATCTTCAGGGAGACCAAGACCGAGAGCGACAGATGTAAACCCACAATTTCCATCTAGTTTGACATCTTGTAGACTTGAGATCTAGATATACGTATGGAAAACTTTTGAAATTTGTCTATGAAGATTTTTTTGTCTTACTTAGTTGGTGCATAGATGAATCATGTAGCATAGACGTTTGGCTCACAAATGAGTTATGTCTTGGCGGTTCTTCATTTAGGTCTGGGATTAAGTTATGAATCCGAGCTTTTTGAGAGTTTGAAAATGAACTGTGTGTTTTTCGTTATTCGTGTAACATGCTTCTTTTCTTGTTATTTGTTATTCGTGTAAGAACTATGTCTTTCTGGATCGATATTCAAATCAATCCCAAAAAACCTCACTGACCGACTACATATTTGTGGATCTATACTCTTAGGCAGAACACTTTTTTTGTTGATGTTGTTTTTTCAAACTCGATCATCTGCGGGTGTTTTGCTTAACTGTGGGCAGTTTAATGGTCATTTTACTTGGATTAAATATGTCAACCAACTTTCTTAAGATACTTCTCTTTCCATCATCAGACTGCTTATTGAAGTGTTCTTTAACATGGTTTAATTCAGTATCGCGATAAATATTGTCACTTTGCAAAGATGTTGTCGATGAATTTGCTAAGTTTTACAATGTTTGTAACATGTTATTTGATTGTGATTTGTTTGAGTTGTAAATTATACTGATATATATATATATATATATTATAAATATATCTATAAAATCACAAAAACTATTAAATCTAAATAAAACTAACCTAACACTAAACCCAACGAGTCCCTATCCGAAATTTAAAAAAGTATCTAACTTGCCATATCTGAATAAAATATAAAGAAAAAATAGTAATAGTAACATAATTCAATGTGTGACACCCCCAATAAACCACAACAAAAACGCAGGGGAATACCACTTGGGGGTGCTAACTTCAAAGTCATACACAAAAGATACATAAAAACGACCTCAAATAATGGACGTTTAAATAAAATGTCCCATACGATTTAATAAAATACAGGAGTTACACAGTCCTAATAATTTCCTTTTTAAACAAAAGTATACAAGTGTCAAACTGACACGATATTTGTATATATAAAGAAAACAATTATCGAATGTGAATAAAACCAAGTCCTTAAAGTTTGATAGCCACGCATCCATAATGCTTCCAATGCTCAGCTAAGCAAGATAAGATAACCTGATAAAAATACACGCAAAAACGTCACAATAATGTTGGTGAATTCATTAGGGTTAAAGTAAAAAGTAGAATTGAATAATTCAATAATATTTTAGTAAGAAAATTAGCGTTACACACATTTCAAAGTATTATTTTTGAAATCCAATTAGTATTTAAATAAATCGGTAAAGTTTCAGTAATCCATAGAGTTTATAATAAAGGTAAAAGCAATTTAGAACACAATTATAGTTCCCAATAGGGACATTGCGGTTTACACAAATTGTTTCAAAAGCACTCTTTTTGGAACGTTTGTAGAAAAATGGTTCCAAAAGGTTTACGAGACCAATTCCACCAATATCTAGAAACGATTTAAGAAGGGAAAGTTTCATGCTTTTGAGGAAATAATCAATATTCAACCAAGCCGTAGCTTATGTAGCTTAAAAATAAGATATCCAATAAGCTGAATACCCACGAACACCATAAATAAGCAAACATTAAACACAAAACACACTCGGTTAGCTCTGGTACCAATTATTAACATAAAATATTTACTAACTAGTAACGATCTGGAGATTGGTGAGGAAAGAAAAGGAACCGAACCATATTATTAAGATAGAGAGAAAAGGGTATATAGGGAAAGATGTGTGTGTTTTCTAAAGAGAGAAACATACACACTTTATGTTACAAATGATTTTCTCACCCTTCTAAGGAAGTATAGGAGGGTATATATTATCCTAGATATGCCTACTATTATCTAATAAAATTATTAGTCCTTGCGTATCTGACTATATGTAAACTAATTTACCAATATGTGAACTAATCTTCGTATATTTACACATATTGTAACACCTCCAAAATCACAACAACGCAGCGGAATACCACTTGGGGTGCTACTTCATAGTTCATACACACAAGTTACAGAAAACAACCTCAAAAGAGACGTTTTAATAAAATGTCACATTCGATTTTGTTAAAATATCAGAGTTACACAGGTCCTAATAATTTCTTTTAATAAAAGTTACAAGCGTTCAAACATGACTCATTTGTATATTTAAAGAAAAATGGTTATCGAATGTGAAGAAGACCGAGTCTTTAAAGTTTTGATATCCGCGCAACTCGAATGCTCCCAATGCTCAACTAGCAATATAATAACCTGAGAAAATACATGCAAAAACGTCAACAATAATGTTGGTGAATTCATAAGGTTAAGTAAAAGCAGTATTGAATAATTCAAGTAATATTTTAGTAAGAAAAGTAGCGTTACAACATATCAAAGTATTATTTCCAAAATCCAAGTAGTGATTTAATAAATCGAGTAATGTTCAGTAAATGCATAGAGTTTATAATAAAGAGAAAAAGCAATTTAGAACACAAGTATAGTACAATAAGGGATATTGCAACAAATACAATGTATCAATTCATCTTTATCGCATTGAGCTCATGACACCGAACCTTGACGTTAACGCATATCTTGTATGTAAATAAAGTTGCCCATGAACTAGGTATTATTGCCTCATACCTACGATTCTCAATACAAATTGTCCGTTGACTAGGTGCTCTCATTCGGATTCATACCCCCGGACAGGGCTGTCAAACTCAATAGATCTATTTATTTGTACCAGCGCTCACCTATTATAGGCAATTAACGATTCATAAAATTAGGGACTTTGGCAATAGCTACTCATGCAGATAATCTCATATTCGGGTCCAGCATACCATAAAATCACTTGTGTTCAATTTAAAACAAGTAATATGTTCAAAACTCACGGTTTTGTAAATAACTATTCAATGATTTCAAATCATGTAGTAAGCAAATCAAGCTTTAATAAATTCATGAATAAACAACCATGTATCGCACATGTTTTAGAAGTCATATAGTAAGTAAGTAAAAGCTTTTAGTACAAACAATCATGTAACACTTATGTAGTAGAAATCAATAAGTTGTCTTAGGAAAACGAGCATGTATTCTCACTCCGAAAACAGTTTATGAAAATCATTAAAAGAGAAAAGGTGGGGCTATGAACTCACCGTGGATAAGAGTAGTGATCAAGAAATCCAACCGAAAAAGACGAGTGTCAACAATCAACCGCGACCTATTAATAATAATAATATATTATTAATATTCGAATGATATAAAATATGCAACTTATTGTAATTATATCATGTATATATATAGCACGCGCATAAAGATTTATACTTAGGAATCCATGACAACTCCACTTATTATTTCTATTAGTTTACACTTTTTGTGAAAATTGTAACGTTTTAGCTAGATGATCGGCTCACTTATTATTTCTATTAGTTTACACTAGTCGATCTCCCTCCATATTAAGTTACCATTATATGTTATTTAACTATCATAGTTCACTCATAAACCATAGCCTAAGTAATCTTATTATGAAAGACACATCAATGACACTTGTTATAAAACAGGGTCTGCTGGACTTTGCAAAGGTTTGGCAACAGCAGCCCTTCAAAACCTTTTATGAAAATCTGAAAAAAATTCAGTAGGTCACACATATTATGGACAACCTCCAGTTTAAATTTTGTCTAAAAATAAAAAGTTTTGACCCGCCTGCATACAGCATCTTTACAATCGAATTTCTAGCAGCAAACACAGTTTTGATACTTAATCTTGTACAAAGGGTTTGACTCACTTTTACATTCTGAAAAATCGATGAGGCCTAGTTCGTTGAAAAGTAGACTCGAAGCACTTAATCATAGGGTCCTACAAATCTAGAAAATCTATTGGCATGGCCAAGTTACACTACTCGCAGGATGGACTAAAATTCTGCACAAAAACGTGTGCAGAATTTTTCCGAAACAATTTCTCAACTTCAAATCGCCATATCTTTTTCGTTTTTAAGAGTTGGAAGCTCAAATTTTTACCACACGTTCATTATAACGACCACCACCAAACTAATCTCTTAAATCTCAGTTCACAACAATGCTCGTCTTGCTGAACGAAGCCTAAAATTCTGATTTAAAGAAGGGTTTCAAAACCCTCACAAATCTTTAATTTTTCGCTTCAATTCGCTTCCAATATATTCAAACTATCCTATAATTATTACTAAACCTATTTGATCATCCTCAAACATTCATAAATCAAAAACTAACTTTATCACAATTTATCCATGGATTCCTAATTACAAATTTAACATGCAAGCTTATATATATAGGTGAAACCAAATCAAAAAGGAAAATAAAAGACTTACAATACCAATGAAAATGAAGTAAAAGATCAAACACAAACCCTAATTGGGTTGTGTTTGCCGTCGAGACCAAGAAGGACCAAGACTAAACCCTCACTCAATTTTTATCTCACACAATCTTGCACAATCACTTGTAATTAAACCCTTATAACTCCAATTGTACACAAAATCAAATAAAACTTTAAAAATCAAAATCTTCAAAAATCAAGAACTTGAGAAAACCAATTGCACGTGGGTTAATCTTTAAAGGGATGATGGGGATTAATGTAGGAATGATGTAGGATTAATAAGAAGGTGTTTAATTGGATTTTGGGTGATGATTTTGGTGGGTTTTTTGCTTGGGGTCGTCGAACAGTAAACCAGGGAGAAGAAGCAGACGAAATTTTTTTATCTATGTGTGGTTTATGGTAGTGTTTGTATTGGATTTTGACTTTATATATAAGATAATTAAGTGACTACTAACCTTCCATGTTTACAAAAAAAATAATGGGACGTGTGTTTAGGCTTATAACCGGCCCTCCTATATGGGTGGGCTTGGTTGGGTATTTTCTTCATGCTAAAATTTGTATCACTTTGTTTCCCGAGCCCAATAACATATTTAACTCGTTATTTGTTGTAAGGGTAAAAGCCATAAATTACCAACGTACTTTTCAAAATTTCCCGACTTGAACCCTTTACTTTTTTATTAACACCGAAACCCACGTACTTTCAAATTTTTAAACGACTTGAACCAAACATTTGTACCGTTAGTTATTATGTGGCAGCGTTAGTCCAATTAGCTAACGATCGCTTTGCATCATTAGTCCTTTAACAATAATTTTCTTTATATGATTTTTTATGTTTTCGCTTGTTTTTTTACGTTTTTGTCCCTTTTTTACGATTTCGTATGGTTTTTTACGTTTTCTTTTGTTTTTTTGCGTTTTCGCCCGTTTTTTTACGTTTTCGCGCGTTTTTTTATGTTTTCGTCCGGTTTCTTACGCTTTCGTACGTTTTATTACATTTTCATCTGTTGTTTTACGTTTTTGTCCTTTTTTTACGATTTTGTCCTTTTTTTATGATTTCATCTGTTTTTATGTTTTCGTCTGTTTTTACGTTTTCTGCGCGAGGCTTACCTAAGTTGAAGTACGAAAAGGAACACTTATGTCCTTCATGTCAACTTGGCAAGAGTAAGAAGTCATTTCATCCACTTAAAACAATCAATACCAATACTGAAATTCTCAACACCTTTCACATGGATTTATGCGAACCAATAAGTGTTGAAAGCATAAATAGGAAGAAGTACATTCTGGTATTTGTTGATGACTACACCAGATTCGGTTGGGTCAGATTCTTAAGAACAAAGGATGAAACTCCTGAAGTGATTAAGAAATTCATCATTTTAACGCAACGTACCCTTAATGCAACTGTTCGATATCTGAGAACAGATAATGGAACGGAGTTTGTTAACAAAACACTCACTGAATTCTACGACAGTGTTAGAATTACTCATAATACAAGTGTACCTTGGACTCTACAACAGAACGACGTTGTCAAAAGATGGAACCGAACTCTTATGGAAGCTGATCGTACAATGCTTATCTTTGCAAAAGCTCTAATGTTTCTTTGGGCCGAAGCTGTAGCTACTGCGTGCTATACACTTAACCGATCTCTCATTCATACACTACACGGGAAACCCTACTATGAACTGCTTAAAGGCAAGAAACCTGAAGTGAAATACTTCCGGGTATTTGGATCATTGTGTTATCCTACAAATGACTATGATGATCTTGGAAAGCTAAAGGCTAAAGCAGACATAGGTATTTTCGTTGGCTATGCACCTACCAAGAAGGCGTACCGAATCTACAACAAGAGAACTCGTAAAATCCAAGAGACTGTTCATGTCACGTTTGATGAGCTCACTGAAGGAATGACTTCTGTACAACCCAGTACAGGACTCGGACCTAACTCAATGGCTCCTGGACACAACGGTGCAGGACCCGAGATTAACAATTTACAGTCAGGACGAATTGGTTCTGGGCTTGTAACTACTCCAACAACACCTAGTGTTCCTCCTACAGAGAAACAATTATCTGAACTATTCCAACCTTTGTTTGATGAAGATGAAGAATTTCCACCGGATGTTCATCCACATTTGGTTAATGTTGCTCCTCCTCGTGCACCCGAGATTGCACCTGATTCACCTTCTTCGACAACGGTCACAGAAGATGCTCCCGCAGCAACTACCATCACTTCACCTTCACAAACATCTCCTCCAGACACTGGTGTTAACGGACCTGAGCATACCTTTACTACATCTGGCAGTGAATCGTTTGAAAATTCTGTCACTAATGAATTTGATTCAGAAGCATCATCTTCCGGCACTGTCCAATTGTAAATTAACTCTATCGAACAACCCACCTATAGTACATGGGCAAAAGTGGACTAAGGACCATCCGTTAGAGAATGTGATTGGAGATCTAAATCGACCGGTATCCACAAGACGCCAACTCGAAACTGATGCTATGTGGTGTTTCTTCAATGAGTTTCTAGAGAACGTCGAACCAAAGAACTTCAAAGAAGCGGTACAGTATCCTTGCTGGATTGATGCCATGCAAGAAGAAATTCATGAGTTCGAACGCCTTGCAGTATGGGAACTTGTGCCTGCTCCATCTCATTCATTAGTCATAGGACTCAAGTGGGTCTACAAGATCAAGCTAGATGAATATGGAGAGGTATTGAAGAACAAAGCTCGGTTAGTGGCAAAAGGTTATCGTCAGGAAGCAGGAATTGATTTTGAGGAATCCTTTGCACCGGTTGCTAGACTTGAAGCTATCAGACTATTTATTGCTAATGCAGCTAGCCAGAATATGACGATTTTTCAGATGGATGTGAAAACAGCCTTTCTGAATGGCGAGCTGAATGAAGTTGTCTATGTCAGTCAACCTGAAGGATTTGTAGACCTGGATCAACCAACTCATGTGTACAAACTAAAGAAAGCTCTTATGGGTTGAAACAGGCTCCACGTGCTTGGTACGATAAGTTATCCAGGTTCCTCATGTCTACCGGATTCTCCAAAGGAGTTGTTGATCCTACGCTCTTCACAAGGAAAACAGGCAAGCACATCTTACTTGTTCAAATCTATGTAAATGATATTATTTTTACATCTACTAATCCTAAGTCTTGTGAAACTTTTGCTAAAGAAATAAGTTCTACTTTTAAGATGTCGATGATGGGACAAATGTCATTCTTTTTAGGACTACAAGTTTCTCAAAATCCCAGAGGCATCTCATTAATCCAAAGTAAATATGCTCCTTGAACTTTAAAAGAATATAGAACTTGAATCTAGCGCGTCATTGATACTCCCATGGTAGAGAAAATGAAACTTGGAGAAAGATAGACAATGAAAAAAAAATTAAGTTTTATTTTGATCCTACACGATTTCGTATGAAAATAAAAAAAAAAAAGAAAAACAAATAAAAAAAAAAAAAAAAAAAAAAAAGAAGAAAAAAAAAAAAGAATGGCCGGCTCCCTGATGTATCTATCTGTTAGTAGACCTGATATTGTTTTTGCTGTGTGCATGTGTGCCCGGTATCAGGCAAAGCCTACCGAAAAACACTTACATGCTATTAAACGGATCTTTTGATACCTTAAAGGAACCATTCACATGGGTCTGTGGTATCCGAAGGACTCCGGTTTTGCACTAAGAGCTTTTGCAGATGCAGATTATGCAGGTTGTCAAGATACCAGACAAAGTACATCAGGTTCTGCTCAATTTCTTAGAGAACAGCTTGTCAGTTGGTCTTCAAAGAAACAAAAGAGCACAACTATCTCAACTACAGAGGCAGAATATATAGCTTTGTCTGGATGTTGTGCCCAAATCCTTTGGATGCGTTCACAGCTTTCTGACTATGGCTTTACATTTAACAAGATTCCTCTGTATTGTGATAACCAAAGTGCTATCGCGTTATGCTGTAACAATGTGCAACATTCAAGATCCAAGCACATTGATATCTGACACCACTTCATCAAAGAGCAAGTAGAAAATAGGGTTGTAGAGGTTTACTTTGTAGAAACGAAATATTAACTGGCAAACATATTCACCAAAGCATTACCAAGGGAACACTTTGAATTGATACTTCCACTGCTTGGCATGAAACAATTGTCTCCAGAAACTCTTAGGGAACTACAAGAGTCCGCCAATGAGTAACGGGGGTATCTTAGTTTTGTATACTTTGTATATATGTAAAAAAATGCTACTACAGCTCAAACAATGACTACAGCTCTTTAAATAGAAAACGGGTCAATGTTTGAGGGGGAGAATCAGTTGCAACTAATCAGTATTGCAGAAATGCTATAAAGGAATTTTTTTGGACTCATCAATGAAAACTGTTGTTGATTCTGTGTTGAGAGATTGGAACGAACACAAGCGTTTTTCAAAGACAGACTGATTATCACTCTAAATTTAGGTCTCGTTTCAATAATTTATGAATTATTTGTGCGTTAAAGTAGTATATTATTATCCTCATTGATGGGGGGGAGATTAAATTATTTTAAGTCCTATAGTATGACAAAACCATACAAAAGTTGCATAACTTTAACCGGGGGAGAAAATGTGACTTAAAAATACTAATAACTAATGATTCAATTGTTTATATGTGATAGCTTGAACCTTTCATGTGCAAAACAACTTTTGAATATCAATGCACATGTGTAGGGGGAGCAAAAAGAGTAACATATTCTAAAATTGCAAATACCAAACTTTTGAGTTAAAACAAGTATCTTGATAATCTACAAAGAATATTTTGCTTCATGATTTTGGTTTCATACATGTGATTGGATAGCAGAAATTGCATGGGAATGTATCATCTCATATCCCTCGGGATATAATTTTTTTAAAATTTGATAGTGCTGTTGAGTGTTGATATGTTAAACGATTTTCAGCAAGTTAAGCTTCTCAGTTCTTATCGTTTTTTAAGAACCATCAAAGTATTTTCCATCAAATGGTTTTTAAGGCGACTTGACAAGGGTTAATGTTAAGTTTTGACCTGAGTTAGGTAGTCTTCTGCAAAACTTTCATTGTGTTCAAACGATTTCATCACACTTTGACTGTTTTTCAAAGTTTTTGTGCCATAGACTTTTACGGTACTTAATTGTATTAAGAGGTCGACCCTATGTTTGAAAAGAGCACTATTGAACCATCTGGACATAGGTTTATACTTGAACACGAAATTATACGGTATAGTCAGCAGATAGTAACTGATCTGGACTTACTCTTATTACTATTCTAGTAGTAGGCAAATGCCTATTAGATGTGTTCGTCTAACGAACTTCTGGTCCCCTAGAGAACAACAACATACGGAATTCTGATAACATCAGTATTGAGGACTTAAAGGAAACCTGTCAAGGAGGTTCCTATAATGAATCTACCTGATCACAGGTGCAGTACTCATACTGTAATCATCGATCCTTACGGAATCGGAGGTTATTGCAACCGACAAGATTGAGTATCTTCATTTATACTCGGTCCCTTCAAAATATAAAAACCCCCTCAATGGGTTTAAAAATGTTTTTTCTATGGAACACATTATGTTGCGATTTTCATATAAATGTTTTTGTGGTGATCAAAAAAAAAAAAAAAGAAAAAGAAAAAGAAAAAAAAACAATTTTTGGAAATAAAGACAAACGACTCAAGATGATCGATGTAAACCACATGCTCATACACCAAAGACTCAAAGAGTATCAAGAAAGCAACATACTATAAAGCTTTCGCACCTCGGAAATCAAATCTTCTTCAAATGTTATAAAGAAGAATTTAGAAGAAAGAACATAAAAGCATCAAGATTACAAACAAGTTTGAGCATGTTTGGTCCAAAAGTTTTCGCAAATAGAAAATTAAAGTAAAGACCACATAAAGTTCATTGAATCAAAGATCAGAATCAAGTCATCAAGTCATGATGAAACAAGCTCTGAAGATTAAAGTCAAAGTGAAGATTGCTACAACAAGCACAAAATATCAAGGGAAGATCACAAGGACTACGAGCTGAAGAAATCTACACTGAATGCTACGACTCAAGTTTGCAAATCAAGAGTGACCTCCCTTAGGGGGAGATTGTTAGAAACAAATAAGTCTCGGTCACTCTAGTTGTTAGCCATTTACAGCTCTTTAATTAATGATGGTTTTAATTGTAATCGAGCCGAACAAAGAAAAATCCGAAAAAGCCCGATCCAAAGCCCATATGGCCGGACCCCTTTAGGTTATAACTACCCTTCACATGTCAAGGTTTAGGTATATGATGAATCTCTGAAAACACAAAACTCAGACGTCTTTGTAAGTTTAAATCATCCTTCATTAATTTTCTTTCCAGTTTTTCTCTTGATCTTTAAACCTCAATCTTTCTTGTGAGATGAATAATTATTGGAACCATCACTTAACATCACTATCTCTTGATGAGCTCATTGGAAACCTCAAAGTCCATGAGATGATCATTAAGAAAGATTCTGAAATAGTCAAAGCAAAAGTTGAAAGGAAACCTCTTGCTTTAAAGGCTAAGAAAGAATCTAGTGATGAAGAGTGTTTGACTTCCGGTAGTGAAGACAAAGAGTACGCCATGGCGGTAAGTGTAACACCCCCAAAATCACAACAACGCAGCGGAATACCACTTGGGATGCTACTTCATAGTTCATACACACAAGTTACAGAAAACGACCTTAAAATAGACGTTTTTAAAAAATATCACATTCGATTTTGTTAAAATATCAGAGTTACACAGGTCCTAATAATTTCTTTTAATAAAAGTTACTCGCGTTCAAACATGACTCATTTGTATATTTAAAGAAAACAATTATCGAATGTGAAGAAAACCAAGTCCTTAAAGTTTTGATATCCACGCGACTCGAATGCTCCCAATGCTCAGCTAGCAAGATAATAACCTGAGAAAATACATGCAAAAACGTCAACAATAATGTTGGTGAATTCATAGGTTTAAGTAAAAGCAGTGTTGAAATAATTCAAGTAATATTTCAGTAAGAAAAGTAGCGTTACAACATTTCAAAGTATTATTTCTGAAATCCAAGTAGTGATTTAATAAATCGAGTAATGTTCAGTAAATCCATAGAGTTTATAATAAAGAGTAAAAGCAATTTAGAACACAAGTATAGTTCAATAGGGGACATTGCAACGAATACAATGTATCAATTCATCTTTATCGCATTGAGCTCATGACACCGAACCTTGACGTTAACGCATATCTTGTATGTAAATAAAGTTGCCCCTGAACTAGGTATTATTGCCTCATACCTACGATTCTCAATACAAATTGTCCATTGACTGGGTGCTCTCATTCGGATTCATACCCCGGACAGGGCTGTCAAACCCAATAGATCTATTTATTTGTACCAGCGCTCACCCATTATAGGCAATTAACGATTCAAGAAATTAGGGACTTTGGCAATAGCTACTCATGCAGATAATCTCATATTTGGGTCCAACATACCATAAAATCACCTGTGTTTAATTTAAAACAAGTAATATGTTCAAAACTCACAGTTTTGTAAATAACTATTCAATGATTTCAAATCATGTAGTAAGCAAATCAAGCTTTAATAAATTCATGAATAAACAACCATGTATCACACATGTTTTAGAAGTCATATAGTAAGTAAGTAAAAGCTTTTAGTATAAACAATCATGTAACACTTATGTAGTAGAAATCAAAAAGTTGTCTTAGGAAAACGAGCATGTATTCTCACTCTGAAAACAGTTTATGAAAATCATTAAAAGAGAAAAGGTGGGACTATGAACTCACCGTAGATAAGAGTAGTGATCAGGAAATCCAAACGAAAAAGACGAGTGTCAACAATTAACCGCGATCTATTAATAATAATAATATATTATTAATATTCAAATGATTTAAAATATGCAAATTATTGTAATTATATCATGTATATATATAGCACGCGCATAAAGATTTATACTTAGGATTCCATGACAACTCCACTTATTATTTCTATTAGTTTACACTTTTTCTGAAAATTGTAACGTTTTAGCTAGATGATCGGCTCACTTAAAGTAACGCTAAATGGTCGAACTAGTTGATCTCCCTCTATATTAAGTTACCCTTATATGTTATTTAACTATCATAGTTCACCCATAAACCATAGCCTAAGTAATCCTATTATGAAAGACACATCAATGACACTTGTTCTAAAACAGGGTCTGCTGGACTTTGCAAACGTTTGGCTACAGCAGACCCCTCAAAACCTTTTATAAATATCTGAAACAAATTTAGTAGGTCACACATATTATGCCAACCTCTAGTTTAAATTTCGTCTAAAAATAATAAGTTTTGACCTGCCTGCACACAGCATCTTTACAATCGAATTTCTGGACAGCAAACACAGTTTTGACACTTAATCTTGTACAAAGGGTTTAACTCACTTTTACATTCTGAAAATTGACGAGGCCTAGTTCGTTGGAAAGTAGACTCGAATCAATTAATCATAGGGTCCTGAAAATCTAGAAAAGCTATTGGCATGGCCAAATTACACTACTCGCAAGATGGACTAAAATTCTGCACAAAAACAACGTGTGCAGAATTTTGCCAAAACAATTTCCCAACTTCAAATCGCCATATCTTTTTCGTTCTTAAGAGTTGGAAGCTCAAATTTTTACCACACGTTCATTATAACGACCACCACCAAACTAATCTCTTAAATCTCAGTTCACAACAATGCTCATCTCGCTGAATGAAGCCTAAAATTCTGATCTAAAGAAGGGTTCCAAAACCCTCACAAATCTTTAATTTTTCGCTTCAATTCGCTTCCAGTATATTCAAACTACTATAGTTATTACTAAACCTATTTGATCTTCCTCAAACATTCATAAATCAAAAACTAACTTTATCACAATTTATCCATGGATTCCTAATTACAAATTTAACATGCAAGCTTATATATATAGGTGAAACCAAATCAAAAGGGAAAATAAAAGACTTACAATACCAATGAAAATGAAGTAAAAGATCAAACACAAACCCTAATTGGGTTGTGTTTGCCGTCGAGACCAAGAGGGACCAAGGCCAAACCCTCACTCAATTTTTATCTCACACAATCTTGCATAATCACTTGTAATTAAACATTTATAACTACAATTGTACACAAAATCTAATAAACCTTTAAAAATCAAAATCTTTAAAAATCAAGAACTTGAGAAAACCAATTTCATGTGGGTTAATCTTCAAAGGGATGATGGGGATTAATGTAGGAATGATGTAGGATTAATAAGAAAGTGTTTAATTGGATTTTGGGTGATGATTTTGGTGGGTTTTTTGCTTGGGGTCGTCGAACAGTAAACCCTGGGAGAAGAAGCAGACAAATTTTTTTTATCTGTGTGTGGTTTATGGTAGTGTTTGTATTGGATTTGGACTTTATATAGAAGATAATTAAGTGACTACTAACCTTCCATGTTTATAAAAAAATAATGGGACGCGTGTTTAGGCTTATAACCGGCCCTCCCATATGGGTGGGCTTGGTTGGGTATTTTCTTCATGCTAAAATTTGTATCACTTTGTTTCCCGGGCCCAATAACATATTTAACTCGTTATTTGTTGTAAAATCACGATTTTTGACGCGGTTTCGTCTAAACACGAATAAAAGATGAAAAATAATTTAAATAAATTAAATGAGCTCTCATGGCTAAAATATGACATTCGTTGATTTCCTGATCGATAAAACGGATAAACTTCAATTGTACGATTCGCGAAAGTTTTAAAATTGACGAGTTTTAATAAAAATCGACTAAAATGATAAAAACGAATTCTTTAAAATTTATAAAATAGATATGAGATTAGAAATAGTAGTGACCTTAAATACGGGGTTTTACACATATTTACTAATATGTGAACTAATCTTTTTTATTTTTAATATTGTCTTTTCTAGCCTTGGATCCAATCTCACTAACTTTCCCGAAGGAAACTTCGCCTTTCCCCGTAGGGCTTCGCCACTTAACCATAATTTTACGCAAGCTAAACCCCATGCCATGAAGGCAAGCTAATACTCATGCCATAAAGAAAACTTAATACTAATGCGCAAGCTAAAACTCTTTCCATGAGGACAAGCTAGGCCATCCTGAAGGATACCATCACATATGCTCTAAAGGAAATCTTATTAATCATACAATAAAGGCAAGCTTATCTATAACACCTCATATTTTAGGTCATTGTATGACATTATGTAATTCACAATTTATTTTTAGGGTTTTACGCGTTTACTCTTAAACCGTAAACGTTAAGTTAAATCGCGTAAACTAAAAATGATCATTCAATGTAAACGGGCATTAAACAATTAAAAGTTTATATCTAACAAGTGTTATATGATTATTTAGAGGATAATTATTAACTTTGTTCATCATATTTTTATTGGTTACGTAAAATGCTTACGTTTCACGATAAAATACGTTTAGGCATTCCCGGAAGTTCCAAAACCTAACTACGCCTAAACGAATACCCACGATTATACCCAATACCCAAAATAATCAAAATAACATCACATATATATATGTGTGCCGAAATTTTGATGATAGGACCAAGTTTTAGCAACTTGTCCATAATATCTAGATATTTTGGAAATATCTAGGAAACAAACTCTTACACCATGAACAACTTGACTTCTTAACCTTGTGCTAGGGTTAGAAAGTAACCATGGTTAGGTTAATAAGATATTTTTACTATATATAGCATACATGCACTCTTCCTTTCTTAAACACTTAACAAAAATCACCAAAAACCTCTCTTTGTCTCTCTTATAGCTCACGGCCAAATAAGCTCATATAATCAAACCATACAAAATTTTTATACAATCCATACAACCCTTTACACATCAATCCTAAGGCATACTAAAGTGTTTTCAAGCATTGGTTCATCATTTGCAAGGTTTAAGGAAGAAAAGGGAAGATTAGGGTTTCAAACCTAATCTAGGGTTTATAAGCTTGTAAGCTTTGGTTTTGAATCTAAACACGGGTTTAGAACTTATTTCTCATCTCATACATTATCACTAAGGTCTTCCTAATTCCTTTATACTTTTATTTCTTATGATTTTATGTGTTATATGTTAAATATGGCTATAATCACCACTAAGGACTTTTTAATATGTAAAATGAGTTATTATTTATGTTTATGATTTTATGCACTTATTCTTATGTCATATGGTCATATATATCATGGAAAAGTGAAAGTAAAAGTATGTTAACATATGGATTAAGTATAAACATGTTTAGGTTAAATTAGGGTTTTATAAGTTTTCTTAATCTTCACATTTGAAAATAATGGAAAGTAAATTGTTAAACTTGTTAATCATGGACAAATGAAAAATATATGTACTAATGGACTTTATTATAAGTATCACATGTGTTTAAAATAGTTATAAGGGTTTCTATATTAAACTACTAAACTAATTAATACATAAAACAAGGTTTTTATAAAGTTATACACATTTTGGAAAAATAATATCTTAGGGGCTGTTTGTAATTCAAAAATTACATATATGTTTTATGATTTTATAAAATACTACATGTCACAAGGATCGATGGGTCATAAAGAACTCGAAAAACCGATTAATAACGAAGAAGATACGCCATTTACAAGTTTAAGATAGTTAATACTTTTATAAAACAATTTTTATAAAAAGTACTATTCACCACAGAAACTTATACTTTATAAACATCCATAATATGATAAAACTTTCAATTACGAGAACGTGCTCGAAAGAATCGCTAAAAACGGAGCTATAACGAATAAGATACGACTAAAACGGGTTTTTCGTAATTAAAAGTATAAAATCGAGTATATAGCTGTTGTGAATAGTAAAAACACTATTCATCGCAGAAAATCAAAAACTTGAAAATGTAATATTTTGATCACTCGTCTTACTACGAAGACGTGGACGTAAGAAACGCGAGCAACGGGCTTAAAACGACCAAATTAGGTCATTTTTACGAAAAGTATATTTATAAACGTTTTCACTTTATAAATATTATTTTACTAAAACGATTAGTCGGTGATTATGCTATATAGAATATTGAGTGGTTATCAAAGTGCTATATTACTAGGGAGTTTCATAATGAGGCCTCTTCGGATGGCGTATCGATGAGTTGTTGGATTTACGATTTAAAGTGTCCTAAACTCCTCGTACGTCATGTCATGACCTCTTTAATTATGATAGCCCGAACGATAGTACGATGTAACAACTATAAGATTATATTCAATGTTATTAATTAAAGTACTCAGTACTTATACGGCCTTAATTTAAATAGGTTGCATTTATCGTCTTGCGTGACGTTTTATCTGTGATTATTTGAGCTATCTGTACTCAAGGTGAGTTCATAGCCCCACTTTTACAGTTTTACTGATTTACTATTATTTGGGGTGAGAACATGCTTTGTTTTATAAATTGGACGCAAGTGTTGAAAGTATATTGATTATGTGTTTGCCTAAGTAGCGATAACCCTCCTGAGCCCATTATCATGAACTGTCAATTGCATAGATGTAGTTGTTAAATTGCATTATGTGAGCGCGAATGTTATAAATAGATCTATTGGGATTAACCTCCCCGTTTGGGTGATTAGCTATCACCGGGAACGAACGTTGACCATGTCGGACTTAGATGTTGCGGGTTACAACATCTGTACGGGCAAAATAACTGCTAAAATAGCAAATATAGGTTGAGCTTCAGTGTCATGAGCTTAGTGCAACAGTAATTTGGTTTTGTGATTGTTGGCATATGTTGTATATAACACCTAGTGTTTTAGGTCATTGTATGACATTATGTAATTCACAATTTATTTTTAGGGTTTTACGCGTTTGCTCTTAAACCGTAAACGTTAAGTTAAATCGCGTAAACTAAAAATGATCATTCAATGTAAACGGGCATTAAACGATTAAATGTTTATATCAAGCAAAGTGGTTATATGATTAAGAAAAGGATAATTAATAACCTTTGGTTTCAACTATTTTTATTGGCTACGTAAAATGCTTACGTTTCACGATAAAAGCGTTTCGGCATTCCCGGAAGCACCAACACCTAACTACGCTTAAACGAATACCCACGATTACACCCAATACCCAAAATAATAAAAATTACATAAGTGATTTATTTTTTTATAATTTTGGGTATTGGTATAATCGTGGGTATTCGTTTAAGCGTAGTTAGTTTGGTGCTTCGGGTATGCCGAAACGCGTTTTTATCGTGAAACGTAAGTAGCATTTACCGTAGCCAATAAAAGATAAGTTGAACAAAGTTATAAATTATCCTTATAATAATTCATATAACACTTGCTTATATAAACATTTAACGTTTAATGCCCGTTTACCTTGAAAGCTCATTGTTAGTTTACGCGTATTTAACTTAACGTTAACGGTTTAAAGCAAACGCGTAAAAATCCTAAAATAACTTGTTGAATTAACAGAATGTCATACAATGACCTAAAACACTAGGTGTTTATAAACAACATATGCCAACAATCACAAAACCAGATTACTGTTGCACTAAGCTCATGACACTGAAGCTCAACCTATATTTGCTATTTTAGCAGTTATTTTGCCCGTACAGATGTTGTAACCCGCAACATCTAAGTCCGACATGGTCAACGTTCATTCCCGGTGATAGCTAATCACCCAAACGGGGAGGTTAATCCCAATAGATCTATTTATAACATTCGCGCTCACATAATGCAATTAACAACTACATCTATGCAATTGACAGTTCATGATAATGGGCTCAGGAGGGTTATCGCTACTTAGGCAAACACATAATCAATATATTTAAAACACTTGCGTCCAATTTATAAAACAAAGCATGTTCTCACCCCGAATAATAGTAAATCAGTAAAAACTGTAAAAGTGGGGCTATGAACTCACCTTGAGTACAGATAGTCCAAATAATCACAGATAAAACGTCACGCAAGACGATAGATGCAACCTATTTAAATTAAGGTCGTATAAGTACCGAGTACTTTAATTAATAACATTGAATATAATCTTATAGTTGTTACATCATACTATCGTTCGGGCTATCATAATTAAAGAGGTCATGACATGACGTACGAGGAGTTAGGACACTTTAAATCGTAAATCCAACAACTCGTCGATACGCCATCCGAAGAGGCCTCATTATGAAACTCCCTAGTATTATAGCACTTTGATAACCACTCAATATTCTATATAGCATAATCACCGACTAATCATTTTAGTAAAATAATATTTATAAAGTGAAAACGTTTATAAATATACTTTTCGTAAAAATGACCTAATTTGGTCGTTTTAAGCCCGTTGCTCGCGTTTCTTAACGTCCCACGTCTTCGATAAGACAAGTGAACAAAATATTACATTTTCAAGTTTTTAGATTTTCAGCGATGACATAAGATTGTTTTTTGCATTAGTCACAACAGCTATAGAGCGCGTGAGGAGGGATCTAGTTTTAGGACGATAGCGTAAACTAGTAGATCGTAATAACTTATCGTTTTAATCCCTAAAAAACACAAAAATTTTTAAATTTAAAAATATAAATTTATTAAAAAAAATTTTTTAATTAAAAATTTAAATTAAAAAAAAAAAATAATTTAGAAGAAAATAAAGATTTTTAGTGATTCCTTCGAGTACCTTTGTTAATAAAAGATGTATTATATTTTTTAAAGTTGGGTCCCGCTGATGAATAGTAATTTTACTATTCAAGTTTTATAAAATAACTTTTTATAAACTTTAAATTAACGAAAATGTCGTAGTTTATTCGTTATATTCACTTTTTTAGGCGATTCGTTCGAGACGATCTCGTAATTAAAAGTTATATCATATATTAGATGTTTTAAAAATGAAAGTTGCTGTAATGAATAGTAACTTTTATAAAAATAGTTTTATAAAAGTATTTATAGTCGTAAACTCGTAATTAACGTATCTTTTTCGTTATAAATCGGTTTTTCGAGTTTCTTATCATTTTGGAATCGTCACGAGACGTATTATTTTTGTATAAAGTCAAAAGCTACTGTATTGAATTCGAATTTAAACAGCCCCTATTTATAAATGTGTATATCTTTATAAAAACCTTGTTTTATGTATTAATTAATTTAGTAGTTTACTATAAAAACTCTTATAACCATATTTTACATATGTGGTACTTATAATAATGTCCAAGTTCATCCATAGTCCTTATAAATTCATTGTAACAAGTTTAACAATTTACTTTCCATTATTTTCACATGTGAAGATTAAGAAACCTTATAAAACCCTAATTTAACCTAAACATGTTTATACTTAATCCATAGGTTAACATACTTTTACATTTATTTTTCCATGATATTTATAACCATATGACATAAGAATAAGTGCATAAATTCATAAACATAAATAAGAACTCATTTTACATATTTAAAAGTCCTTAGTGGTGATTATAGCCATATTTAACATATAACACATAAAATCATAAGAAATAAAAGTATAAAGGAATTAGGAAGACCTTAGTGATAATGTATGAGATGAGAAATAAGTTCTAAACCCGTGTTTAGATTCAAAACCAAAGCTTACAAGCTTATAAACCCTAGATTAGGTTTGAAACCCTAATCTTCCCTTTTCTTCCTTAATCCTTGCAAATGATGAACCAATGCTTGCAAACACCTTAGTATGCCTTAGGATTGATGTGTAAAGGGTTGTATAGATTGTATAAAAATTTTGTATGGTTTGATTATGGTTGTTAATAATGCCGTGGCCTTTTAGAGAGAACAAGAGAGAAAGAAGTGAATTTTTCTTAAGCAAAATGGTAAGTATAATCTCTTGTACATGTATGACTATATATAGTGAAAATATCTTATTAACCTAACCATGGTTACTTTCTAACCCTTGCACAAGGTTAAATAGCCAAGTGGTTCATGGTGTAAGAGTTGGTTCCCTAGATCTTTCTTAATATCTAGATATTATGGACAAGTTGTTAATTCTTGGTCCTATCCTCAAAATTTCGGCACATATACATATATGTGATGTTATTTGATTGCGCGAGAGAGAGTATTGGGTATAATCGTGGGTATTCGTTTAAGCGTAGTTAGGTTTTGGTGCTTCCGGGTATGCCGAAACGTGTTTTATCGTGAAACGTAAGCATTTTACGTAGCCAATAAAAATAAGATGAACAAAGTTATTAATTATCCATTTTTTTTTTTTATTTTTTTTTTTTTTTTTTTGTTTTTTTTTTTTTTTTTTTTTTTTTTTTTTTTCCTATAATAATCAGCTAACACTTGCTTGATTAAACATTTAATCGATTAAGCCCCGTTTACATTGAATGATCATTTTTAGTTTACGCGATTTAACTTAACGTTTACGGTTTAAGAGCAAACGCGTAAAACCCTAAAAATAAATTGTGAATTACATAATGTCATACAATGACCTAAAACACGAGGTGTTATAGTCTCCCCCGGTTAGCTGAGCCTTGTCCTCAAGGCTTAAGACGCAGCACTTGACGACGGCCCGGTCTTTGAGAACAGATGTGGGTATTTCTTCCGGAATTGATCTTCGCGTTCCCATGTAAACTCTGGACCTCTCTTGGAGTTCCATCGAACCTTGACTAATGGGATACGGCTTCGCTTCAACCGTTTAACTTCATGATCTGTGATCTCTATAGGTTCCTCGACAAACTGAAGCTTGTCATCAAAATGAAGTCCGTCCAACGGAACGGCTAAGGGTTCGTCGGCATGACACTTCTTTAAGTTGGACACGTGAAATGTATTATGAACTTTGCTCAGCTCCTCAGGAAGCTCGAGCTTGTATGCAACGTCTCCAACCCTTTTTATTACCTTGAAAGGTCCAACAAACCTGGGATTTAATTTCCCTCGTTTGCCACCCCCCCCCTCCCCATGGGGGGGCCCCCCCCCCCCCCCCCCCCCCCCCCCAACCACCTCCCCCCCCCCCCCCCACGCCCCCCACACATACAACCCCTGTCCAGGCGAAACCTTGAGCCAACACTTTATCTCCAACCTTAAAACTCCATCGGCTTACGCATCAAATTAGCGTAGCTCTTTGCATATCATGAGCGGCTTGCGATCCTTTGCTTAACTAGAATGAGAGGTTTCTCGAGAGCTTTCTGTGTATGTCTCTTGAGCGCTGTGGTGGAGTAGGTAGACGTTCTTCCAACCTCAGGCGCGCAACAGAACAGGCGAACTGTCGATTTGGAGCAGGGGGCGTCGCGTAAGTGCCCCAGAAGTGGGTGCACCTTAATGCTATCAGATAACTGTTATTGTAGATGAAAACTCGACTGAGCGAGGGCAAAATGTAAAACCCAACGATTTTCCAAAGGTCGATTACTCAAGCGACGAAGTGTAGGATCGTTGTACCTTAGTATACTAACCCTTTAACCTGTAAAGGATGTTACCTCCTTGAATAAATTCAATTCAGTAGCAATGTAACACTGATATAATATTGTTAATTATGCGGAAACTAATTAACAATATCAAGAAGAACACACAATAGTTTCTTAAACGATTTCTATTATAAACCTTTTGAATCTGCCTAAGTTGCAGATCCCTAACAATACAATACTAATGATTCGTGTATTTTTGTTATATCTTCTAAAGCCTTCCCAGGGGTCCTTTTATAAACATAAGGATAACCACTAGTAGGTATACAGTCCCTGAATAACACAAATACTAATTGATGCTTATCACTAATAACTGTTACAAGATAAATGCTAAAACAACCGTTTAAACTTTATAGTTCCTATAATAACGACAGTACTTTGACTTTTCACTTCTACGCAGACAGTATTTTGATCTTTCATTTAGCAGTACTTTGACTTTTTCATGGCAGAACTTTGACCTTTACTCTCGTAAGTCCTAACAATCCTCCCCTAACTTGAATTCCACTTGCTTGACTTCAAGTTTCTTGATAGTTGGTCTTCTTTGTTCAGCAGTACTACCTTTTTAATCTTTTAAGCTTCATCCTTTAACAGCATCTTGTTTACAATCTGTTTGAATGCAATCTCTTGATAAACACTTCTTTGAACATTCTTTGTCTTTGCATCAAACAGATTGTTCTTCTCAGCAACATGTCTTTTCAGCAACATGAATGGATTTTATGAGCCTTTACCAAGTAGCCATTCACTCTTGGGCTAGTCAGTTCTTTGGTACCTAGAAAAGGTAATAATCCATGGTAAACTGAAAACCACTTCAACACTCAGAACATTAATCATAGTGTGTTGAATACTATATGACTTTTGGTAAGTCATTACAACCATAAACGGATTTGATTAGTCTTTACCTGTAGCCGTTTGCTCAGGACTAGTCAACTCTCAGTAATAAAACATTGGTGAGTTGAGGACCATATAGTTTTGAGCAAACTATTAAAGCTATCAACGGATTTGAGTTCTCTTTACCAAAAAGCCGTTTGCTTTGGAGTAGCCAATAATTCAGTGTAATACCATGGTGTATTGATCACCATACAATTTTTGGTAAATTGTCAACCATCAACAGATTTGAGA
>BQNB010063206.1:0-30451 GCA_026074375.1 Tanacetum coccineum | reverse complement strand
TATAGCTTATTTCGTGCTTATTTCATTAAGCTGTTTGTACCATTTTATTTTTACTAGAATCTAAACTACCTAAAGTATTTTCCATGAATTTTTTAGATTTTTTTAATTTAGTTTAGTATTTTTAATGCATTTTTTTGTTTAAAACTGTTGTTAATTTATATTAAATTAAATAAAAGTCAAAAAAATATAATTCTTTTTTTTTAAATTTTCTTTTATCATTTAGGACTTTTAAAAATTAAATTTGAATTTGTAGGGCTAAAATTTGATGTTTTAGGTTTTTAGTCGCGTTTTTAGGATTCCCGTTAACGTTTTTCGTTTAAGTCCTTAATTGCTTTCGTTTTTAGTTTGCCTTTACTCGTTTTTGCATGTTATTAGTAGAATTAGAAACCAAATCAAATCTTGAATCATTCAAACACGCGATCACGAACTTAACTTCGATTCTCAATTCACGCCTCGTTGGGAAACGACCCGGGAAGGTTTTTTAGGGTTTTGCTTTGGTAAAAGTAATTTTCCTTCTTAAAGCCTTACGGAATACTTACTCTCTCATTTTATTTGATATTTAGTTATATATATATAATATTACTTATATATTACATTTAGCTAAAAATACGGAATCAATTTTTGGCGCCGCTGCCGGGGAGGTGTGTGCGATTATCAAGTTTACGTTTGAAGATTAGTGTTTGAAGACCCTTCCCCGTGAAGTTATCGCTTTCATTTGTGAATATATTGTTTCTACTTTCAAGTAATCAAAAATACCAAAAAAAATTGAAAAACAACAAAATCAACCGTTGTGTCACTTGTGATTTCGGCTCACCTTTAGATTACAAACTATAAGAGAGGTATCGACCCGAAAGGAGAATGTTTTTAAAATGCTTCGCGCTTACCCGCTCCTCCGCTTCTATGTGCATTTTCTAGAGAGCTACCGTACACTTGTTCGATTATCGGTTACCAAAAATATTTTTCTTTCTTATGTATTTTGCTATAAATAATCTTCTCTATCCTCTTATTCGTTTAATTCCTATCTTCTTTACCCTCTTATTTGTTTAATTCTTCGATATGTCTTCGTATAACCAGCCCCAGTACGAGACGTATTCTTGTGAGTTTTGTGGAAACGATGCTCATTATGGGTACGATTGTCCACCTCAAGTCCCGTTTGTCTACAATCAGGACCCGTGTTTCAATCAAAACTTTGATAATTTTCCATAAACTTCACCAAGTCTTCCACAATATCTTTGTTGTAACCGTTGTGGGGGTCCTCATGAGACTTTTCAATGTGATCAATTGATATTCGATGAGCCTTATTGTGAAAACTTGCAGGGGACCTCATATGTGTTTTCAGTGTCAACCAATGAATCAAAATTTCTGTAATTCTAATTCTTTCGGTTTTGACCAATTTCAACCCCCACAGTATCCAGTTAGTTTTCAACCTCCTGAAGACAAAAGTATCGAGGAATTAAAAACAATGTTGCAGTCCTATTATGAAATAATGAGTCAACGACGTGAGCAATAGGCTATTCTTTTACAAGATGAGGAAAAACAAGAATTGTTAGCTGAAGAACATGCAGCTAGTCCTTCCGAGCCTTCACCCGTCTTATATTTTTACAATGCTGACTATGATAATATTAGCACTCCGTCTACTACTTATACTATTCATTTGACCAAAAGTGCTACTATTATTACTAATCCTTCCGAGCTTACGCGACGTATCTATCATAATCACAACATTTTCTATGATGGTGATGATGACGGGGAACTATTTCCAGATGAAGTTAAAAGAATTCAACAAATTCTTAAAAGGACTTCGTTTGATGCAATCACACCCAACTTTCCGATTACGGACTCACTAAGTATGGGGGATGAGCATCTTAGCACTATTCCGGAAACGGAATCGGACAAATTAATAAAGTCTAGTGTGAAGAACCTTGTCCCAACCCCAAGTGAGTCCGAGGATTTATCCAAAGATTTATCCGATATCGAAAGTGAGTGTAATGTGCCCGTTTGTGATGATTTTACAACTGCCTCTAATCCTCTCTTTGATACTGACAACGATTTTTCCTCTAGTGATGACAAATCATTTTCTGATGAGGACGTTCTGAAAGAAATTTTCAAAAATTTTTCGAACCCTCTTTCTGATGAAGAAATCATTTCTACTAAGATAGATCCGCATCACTTTAATGTTGAGTCTTATCTTATAGAATCCTTGCTTAATCGAGACACTTTGATTGTTTCTTCTCCTAAGTTTGATTCTCTTCTCGAGGAGTTCTCCGGTGAACTCGCTCATATTAATTTAATTCCACCGGGAATTAATAAAGCCGACTTTGATCAAGAGGAAGAAATTCGTCTTGTTGAGAAATTGTTGTAAGATAATTCATCTCCTCGACCCCCAGAAGAATTTAATTCTGAAAATTCTGATGCTATAATCAAATCTTTCTCTCCATCTCCTATCCCCGTTAAGGATAGTGACTCTCTTATGGAGGAGATCGATTTATTTCTTACTCCGGATGACTCTGCCACCGAGCATTGAGAACGATGACTATGACTCTGAAGGGGATATCATTTTCCTTGAAGAATTGCTTAGCAATGATTCCCCTTCACTTCATGAAAATGAGTCATTTCATTTTGATGTTCCATCATCCTCTTGTCCTCCTGCAAAACCGCCGGATGATGGAATTTACTTTGAGCCCGATACGGGAGTTTTTACTAAAGTGGTGGATGATATTTCTGATAATTCGACAAGAGAACTTATTGTTCATGTGTCTAGTATTTTACCCAACCTTCCCACCTTTTCTCTAATGTTTGACACTTTGCTTCCATTTTCATCCGAAAATAACGAAAAAGTTTTCAATCATGGAATTCTTGCTTCTAATGAGGAGAAATCTCCTCATCTCTTATCTCATCGGGGCTTTAATCCTTCAAAGATCATTTCTGATTTTTCTAAAAGCCCGATGATGATCTATGGAGAGGACATTCTTATCTTGGATGTTCCGTTTCTCCATTTCTATCCTCCTTGACCAGCTCAAGTATGGGGGATCGAGTCAAGCTTAGTGACTCATGAATAAACAAGCGCTTCGTGGGTGGCAACCCTTGCTTATCCTAATATAATAATAGCAGTAATGAATAAGTGTGTTGTGAGGAGGCTCGCCTCTTCCTTTCTCGTGCTTTGTTTTATTGTTGTATGTCCAGGATTGCCACGGATTATGAAGCCTCTCATGCTCGTGGTTTTGTCCTTCGTTCACTCGAGCTTTAATCCTTTGCATAATTATGGGAATCCAATATCCTAATCCTATCGACTAACGTTTATCTTTGTGCATACTTAATAAACGGCCTTAGATTTATGTAGAGACCCTTCTTAAAACATTGAGGACCATGTTTAGTTCTAGTATGGGGGGATCTATCGATTTGATTATGCCTGCGACCGTTGTTTTCACGTAATCCCGTTTTTACCACCAAAAAATGAAAAAAAAATTCAAAAATAAAATAAGTGTTTTATCACAATGTTGACTTTCCTGCTGGGTAGAATAAAAATAAATTTTGACTTGATCGAGCGTATTGAGCTCTAGCTTGTCCCTTAACTTTTAGACTAAGCATTCGCGGATCTTTTTATTAAAGATTTTAAATTTGTGAAGAACGAGAAATGATAGAGTTAATTATGAGTTAGATGCTAAACAAGGATTAGTTGGAAATCTTAAGAGCTCATAAGTGTAGTTTGTGGCTTTTTCTCCCATAAGCTTCTAACCGGACTAATAATATGTGCTCTTCTCGAAAATTAAACTTAAATCAACGATTTTTGAAGTACAGTCGATAACAATAATTTTAGTCTTAGTTCAAATTTATAGTTAAATTTTCTAAAAAGAAATTTTCTTTATATCGTGGTATTATATGTTAAAAAAATGATGAGGTAATAATAATAAAATCTGTGGGCTGATAAAAGTTTACTGCATCTTGCCGGCTAACAACTGATGTTGCAGTCTTCTAAGTAAGGTACATAGTAATTATCCGAGACTGATAAAAGTTTGCAGCATCTTGCCGGCTCACAACCGATATTGCAGCCTTCTAAAACGTCGAGGATTTCCTTAGTTTAAAAGGATGCATAATTACATTAAGTGTAATATATGTGATTTAATAAATACAGGGAAAATCTCTTTTTCTTAAATTTAAATATGCTTTTGAACTAAGACTATTTTGTTTTAAGTTGTGATTTTATGTATATACGGGAAATCCAAGGGTTTTGAAACCGAAGGTCCATGAGTCTCGATACTAGTCTCTGTGTGGTGTCAAAAGCCTGGTCACTTAGCCGCAAGGTTAGAATGTGTCAAGACAAAAGTCGCTACATGGGATGATCTCGCCTTCAAACTCATTACTTTTGGGTAGAACGTGAAGCATAAAAATTTTGCAAAAAGTTGATCCATGGTTGAAATTCGAAATAAGCACACTCACATAATATATAATAATTGTCGGGAGTGAAAAGTTTACAAGTTGCAAGTATGAGTAGTGTTAGCATCTTAACTTATATTTAACGGTGATTTCATTTTTTTGGGACAAGTGAAAAGTCGAGGACGATGAATTTATCAGTTTTGGGCATTTTAGGATTGAAGTGCTTCTCATTCTATGACCCTAAAGGTTATGAAAATAACAAAAGTCAAACATGTTAGTTAGTTAAAAAGAAAAAGAAAAAGAGAAAATATAAAAAAATGTGCGGTAATAAGTGTAGATTTATAAAAATGGTCAAAACGGGGCTTTTCAAAACTAATGATTCTTTAATTCCCCTTGATAAACACTTGGCTACTTTTTGAGGTAATTAGTCGAGAGGGATTGAGATTCTTGGTTTTCTAAAGTGTTTACTTATGGCATTGCGTGAGGACACGACAATATCTTAGTATGGGAGATTTTGGTATGTGCTTAATTACACATACCTTTTACCTATAAAAACGAGCCTAAATGACCAAAAACGGACATAAAATGCATTGTATTTGTGTGTTTTGTGATTTATGATTGTGCAGGTAACGGATATTCACTAAGGGACAAAAACAAAGCCAAAACCGACAAAACCGAGCACGGGATTGGAAAAAGCGTCAAAAGTCAAAGTCAATAAGTCAAAAAGTCAAGGTCAATGATCGAAGCCGAGGACATAAGCATCCTATTGGGCCAACCCGTACCTCACTTAATAGGCCGGATCAGCCCATAAGTACTTATTTAACAAATATAAGCCCAAATCCCTTTCTATTTTATACACAGCCCAAAACTAGGCCCAATCCCATTTAACATAGTTAGCCCAACTTCCCTTCTAACTGTTTACACCGTTAGTCCTTAAGGACTAACATTGCTAGTCCTTAAGGACTAACAAAACTAGTCCCTACAACCTTTAACCCTTTGCACCCTAAGTCCTTTTCCCCTAACCATCGTTAAATAATAAACACACAGTACCCAAAACCCTTTTCCCGCCACTCACACTATTCATTGTCTCTTTCATTCCTACCCTGCACCACGACAAAAACCCACTACCCTACTGTTCATCCATCACTCTCACCTTCGACCCCACTTCACAAACCAACACATCCACGCTGGCAATCCCCTACTTTCTGATTAGATGAGGAACAAGGACCAAATTCAAGGGCTAAGATGAGTTTACTTGGAGAAAAAGATTGAATGGATGGACGAGATGAAAGACTTCGAGTTTCTCACACAACAAACACAAAAAGCACACCCTAGACCTTGGGCTCTTCTATAAATAGTTTAGGTTTTCATTATAATAGGAAGTTAGTTTTTAGAGTTAAATTTTAGAAGTAGTGTAGTTTACTGTTTTATTGTCATTTAATTTCTGTTATTTCCATTTTAAAAGTATTGTACTCTTCTCAGATTTTAATACAAGTTCAAGTTCAATTTCAATTATGTCTTTTTACTTTTATGCATATTAAGCTTTCAACAATGGTTTTCTTAATTGCTTAAGCTGTTTTCTATACTCAATAAGTTTTTAAGAACTGATCTAAGCTACTACATTACTCTAAAATCAGTAAAATCTCTAAAATACATATGCTTATGATGGATTGCTTAATATGGATGATAAGCCAGAAAAGGATGGGTTTATGGACCTCACCAGCTAATCTTTGATAAGCTGGAGCTAGTTGATAAGCTCTTTTGAGCATTGCATAACCTTGTTTAGAGCAAAGGGAAAAGTAAGTTCACTTTTTTTCATTTTTAGCTTATTTACTATTCCTTAGCTTATTTCACTTCTTATCTTTGCTTATTTCTTGATTATACTTGCTTATTTATGCTTTTTATGCCTTCGAATTACTTAATATGTGTAGATTGTAGTTTTCATATCATTTGGTTAAGTATTTCTCATAATCTGTCATAATTAGTTCAATACTGCTTATTCTTGTTTACTTATATTAAGTGCTTATTGAAGGTTGAAATTTGCTTATTAGTCTTATTATAATTAGTTGATAATCTGGTCTTTATAAACTTTTGCTTCAAAAAGTCTTATTATAAGCTTAAAAATGGAATTTGTGTCTATAAAGGGGTGTTTGGCACAACAACACTAACCCATGGTTAGTGCTGTTTATACCATATTGACCCATTTGTGAACTTTGATCATACATTTGGAAGCCTTTAAATCTGATTTAGTTAGTTGCTTAAGTCTAATATTGTGTTTTTAGGTTTTGAGAACTCAAGTTTTGAATCTGTGGACTTTTAGATTTCTCTATTGCTAGTTTTTGATTCTAGGATTTAAATTATATTGTTGTTTTTATGTTCAAAATGATTGGTATAATGCACTAAAAGTGCTTGTTTAGGTTCTACTCATGTGGCTTAAGTTTTCACCATAATCTGTCAAGGTTCTTTAGTCTTAGATTTTACTTTTCAATCTAAAAATTTTAGTAGTACAATCTGTTTTAGGCTTTGTAATGAATAGCTTAGATAGTTTGAAGTTTAGAGTTAACTTATTTGAGCTTAATAGAAGCTTTTTAGCTTATTTGTTGGTTTAATGGTAGGTCTGCAAATTGCATTCTAAGACTAAAACACAAATACCAAAATTTTGTTTTTGTGTCTGAACTGCTTATTTCTACCTGATTTTTCTTGCTTATTTTGTCTAGTAAAATGCTTATTTTTGCTTAATATGGAGTCTCACTAGTTCTGGCTTATCTTGTTTTCAATTTCAGACGTTAGTTTTCAGTTTAAGGCTTTTGAAAATTAGCTTAAAAGTAGCTTGTTAGCTTTTTTAAACTGTTTTTCTTATGCATTCTTCTTATAGCTTTTAAGT
Source organism: Tanacetum coccineum (assembly GCA_026074375.1). NCBI lineage: Eukaryota > Viridiplantae > Streptophyta > Magnoliopsida > Asterales > Asteraceae > Tanacetum > Tanacetum coccineum. Next base: position 23,193 of record BQNB010063206.1, on the reverse strand, counting down.
GCCTTTCTGCTTATTTTCCTTGCTTATTTTTGCTTATCAATGCTTATTAGGTGTAGCTTATTATTTATTTTAGCTTATTTTTCCTTTTCAAGAGCTTTTTAGGTCTAAAAATAAGCCAAGTAGTTAGCCACTTTGGTCTTAGTGTTAAAAAAGCAAATATGTCACTTTCTTTTTGCTTATTACCCAGCTTATTTTTTAGTTTTGTAAAAAGTTTCTTTTTTTTAAAGTTTGTTATTTTTGCTTATTTTATAAGTTTTTAAAAAGAAAAAGAAAAAAAATGTTATCTAAAAAAGAGGGGTCACAGGGGTCGAACCTGTGACCTTCCCTTTAACTAGCCAACATATTTAACAAACATCTCAACACCACTCGCCCTTGGGTCTTTTTCGGTTATAGCTTGAGTTATTTTTTATTTATACCATTTTTAGCCATTTAAGCTTTCAGCCCCTTTTAGCTTATTTTCAGCTTATTTTAATAAGCTGCTTTGCCCATTTTATTTTTCCTAGATTAAGCATTGTCCAAAGTACTTTTAATAATTTTTTTAGAATTTTCCGATTTAGTTTACTATTTTTATGCATTTTTTAGGTTAAAACTGTCTTTAATTCATAATAAATAAAATAAAAGTCAAAAAAATATAATTCTTTTTTTTTAAATTTTCTTTTATCATTTAGGATTGTTAAAAATTAAATTTGCATTTTTAGGGTTAACTTTGTAGAAATTAGGTTTTTAAAGAACGGGTTTAGGATCCCGTTATCGTTTTTCGTGTTTTAGCTTTAATTGCTTTAATTTTAGGTTTGCCTTTACTTGTTTTTGTATTTTATTTGTAGAAATAGATTCCAAATCAAATATTGATCTTTCAAACACGCGATCACGAACTGAACCACGATTTTCAATTCATGCCTCGCCGGGAAACGACCCGGGAAGGTTTTTTGGGATTTTACTTTGGATAAAAGTAATAACTCTTTAAAAGCCTTTTGGAATACTTACTCTCTCTTATTAATTGATATTTAGTTATATATATATATATTACTTATATATTAAATATACTAAAGTATTCGAATCAATTTTTAGCGCCACTGCCGGGGAGTAAGGTTACGATTATCGTGTTTCGTTCAAAGATTAGTGTTTGAAGACCCTTCCTCGTGAAGTTATCGCTTTCATTTGTGAATATTTTCAAGTAATCAAAAATACCAAAAAAAATCAAAAAACAACAAAATCAACCGTTGTGTCACTTGTGATTTCGGCTCACCTTTAGATTGCAAACTATAAGAGAGGTATAAGGAGGGTCGATCCTACGAACTTCGACCCGAAAGGAGAAGGTTTTTAAAATGATTCGCGCTTACCCGCTCCTCCGCTTCTTTGTGCGTTTTCTAAAGAGCTACCGTACACTTGTTCGATTATCAGTTACTAAAAATATTTTTCTTTCTTATGTATTTTACTATAAATAATCTTCTCTATCCTCTTATTCGTTTAATTCTTATCTTCTTTACCCTCTTGTTTATTTAATTCTTTGACATGTCTTCGTATAACCAGCCCCAATACGAGACGTATTCTTGTGAATTTTTGGAAACGATGCTCATTATGGTTACGATTGTCCACATCAAGTCCCATTTGTCTACAATCAGGACCCGTGCTTCAATCAAAACTTTGATAATTTTCCACAAACTTCACCAAGTCTTCCACAATATCTTTGTTGTACCTGTTGTGGGGGTCCTCATGAGACTTTTCAATGTGATCAATTAATCTTCGATGAGCCTTATTGTGAAAACTGCGAGGGACCTCATATGACTTTTCAGTGTCAACCGATGAACCAAAATTTCTATAATTCTAATTCTTCTGGTTTTGACCAATTCCAACCCCCGCAGTATTCCGACATTCATCAACCTCTTGAAGAGATAAGTATCGATGAATTAAAAATAATGATGCAATCCTGTTGTGAAATAATGAGTCAACGACGTGAGCGGGAGGCTATTCTTTTACAAGAGCAGGCAATTGAGGAAAAACAAGAATTGTTAGCTGAAGAACAGGCAGCTAATCCTTCCGAGCCTTCACCCGTCTCATATTTTTACAATGCTGACTATGATAATATTAGCACTCCGTCTACTACTTATACTATTCATTTGACCAAAAGTGCTACTATTATTACTAATCCTTCCGAGCCTACGCGACGTATCTATCATAATCACGACATTTTTTATGATGGTGATGATGGCGAGGAACTTTTTCCAGATGAAGTTAAAAGAATTCAACAAATTCTTAAAAGGACTTCGTTTAATGCAATCACACCAGACCTTCTGATTACGGACTCTCTAAGTATGGGGGATGAGCACCTTAGCACTATTCCGAAAACAGAATCGGACGAATTAATAAAGTCTAGTGTTGAGAACCTTGTCCTAACCCCAAGTGAGTCCGAGGATTTATCCAAGGATTTATCCAATATTGAAAGTGAGTGTAATGTGCCCGTTTGTGATGATTTTACGACTTTATCTAATCTTCTCTTTGATGCTGACAATGATTTTTCCTCTTGTGACGACGAGTCATTTTCTAATGAGGACGTTCCGAAAGAAAATTTCAAAATTTTTTCGAACCCTCTTTCTGATGAAAAAATCATTTCTACTAAGATAGATCCGCATCACTTTAATGCAGAGTCTGATCTTATAAAATCCTTGTTTAATCGAGACACTTTGATTATTTCTTCTCCTAAGTTTGATTCTCTTCTCGAGGAGTTCTCCGGTGAACTCGCTCATATTGATTTAATTCCACCAGGAATTAATGAAGCCGACTTTGATCCTGAGGAAGAAATTCGGCTTGTTGAGAAATTGTTGTATGATAATTCATCTCCTCGACCCCAGAATAATTTAATTCTGAAAATTTTGATGCTATAATCGAATCTTTCTTTCCATCTCCTATCCTCGTTGAGGATAGTGACTCTCTTATGGAGGAGATCGATTTATTTCTTACTCTAGATGACTCGATGCCACCGGGCATTGAGAATGATGACTATGACTCTGAAGGGGATATCCTTTTCCTTGAAGAATTGCTTAGCAATGATTCCCCTTCACTTCTTGTAAATAAGACATTTCATTTTGATGTTCCATCATCCCCTCGTCCTCCTGCGAAACCACCGAATGATGATGATATTGAGCCCGATACGGGAGTTTTTACAAAAGTTGTGGATGATATTTCTGATAATTCGACAAGAGAACTTCATGTTCATATGCCTAATGTTTTGCCCACCCTTCCCACCCTTTCTCTAACATTTGACACTTTCTTTCCATTTTCATCCGAAAATGAGAACAAAGTTTTCAATTCTAGTATTCTTTCTTCTAATGAGGAGAAATCTCCTCATCTCTTATCTTATCGGGGCTTTAAAGCTTTCTAGGACATTTCTGATTTTTCTAAAAGCTCGATGATGATTTCTGGAGGGGACATTCCTATCTTGGATGTTCCATTTCTCCATTTCTATCCTCCTTGACCAACTCAAGTATGGGGGATCGAGTCAGGCTCAAGACTCGGTTAACAAAAATAAGCGCTTCGTGGGTGGCAACCCATGCTTATCCTTATATAATTATATAGTAGTAATGAATAAGTGTGTTGTGAGGAGGCTCGCCACTTCCTTTATCGTGTTTTGTGGTTTGTGATGTTTGTCAAGGATTGCCCCGGATTATGAAGCCTCTCGTGCTCGTGGTTTTGTCCTTCGTTCACTTGAGCTTCAATCCTTAGCATGATTATGGGAATCCAATATCCAATCTTATCGACTAACGTTTATCTTTATGCATACTTAATAAACGGCTTTAGATTTACGTAGAGACCCTTCTTAAAACATTGAGGATAATGTTCAATTCTAGTATAGGGTGATCTATCGATTTGATTATACCTGCAGCCGTTGTTTTCACGTAATTCCGTTTTTACCACTAAAATACCAAAAAAATGAAAAAAGGAAAAATACAAAAATATGTGTGGGAATAAGTGTAAACATTTAAAAATGGTCAAAAGGGGGCTTTTCAAAGCTATTGATTCTTTAATTCCCCTTGATGAACACTTAGCTACTTTTTGAGGTAATTAGTCGAGGGGGATTGAGATTCTTGGTTTTCTAAAGTGTTTACTTATGGCATTGCGTAAGGACAAGGCAATAATTTAGTATGGGGGATTTTGGTATGTGCTTAAATACACATACTTTTTACCTAATAAAACGACCCCAAATGACCAAAAATGGACATAAAATGCCAAAAATACGCTTGTTTTGTGTTATTTACTGTGCAGGTATCGGATATTAACATAAGGACAAAAGCGAAGCTAAAAACGACAAAACCGAGCACGAGAATGGAATGAGCGTAAAAAGTCAAAGTCAAAGTCAACAAGTCAAAGACAAAGCCGAAACTGAAGAAATATTAAATGGGCCAACCCACACCCATCTAATGGGCCGGGTCAGCCCGTTACATATTGAAGATAAAGTAAAGTCCAAAATCTATTAATCTTAACCCGACCCAATCCATAAGGCCAAACCAACCAAACACTAACACCCATTAACCCTTTACCCATTTTCTATACACCGTCAGTCCTTAGGGACTAACACGGTTAGTCACTGGTTAGTTACACCATTAGTACCCAACTACTAACACCATTGGTCCCTATAACCTTAAACTCTTTGCACCCATCATCCTTTTTCCCTAACATATTTTTGTATTTTTCCTTTTTTTCATTTTTTTGGTATTTTGGTGGTAAAAATAGGATTACATGAAAACAACGGCTGCAGGTACAATCAAATCGATAGATCCCCCCCATACTAGAATTGAACATTGTCCTCAATGTTTTAAGAAGGGTCTCTACGTAAATCTAAAGCCGTTTATTAAGTATGCATAAAGATAAACGTTAGTCGATAAGATTGGATATTGGATTCCCATAATCATGCTAAGGATTGAAGCTCGAGTGAACGAAGGACAAAACCACGAGCACAAGAGGCTTCATAATCTGGGGCAATCCTGGATAAACATCACAAACCACAAAACACGAGAAAGGAAGAGGCGAGCCTCCTCACAACACACTTATTCATTACTACTATATAATTATATTATAAGGTAGCATGTGTTTGCCACCCACGAAGCGCTTATTTTTGTTAACCGAGTCTTGAGCCTGACTCGATCCCCCATACTTGAGTTGGTCAAGGGGGATAGAAATGGAGATACGGAACATCCAAGATAGGATTGTCCCCTCCATGAGTCATCATCGGGCTTTCAGAAGAAAGCGGGAAAGTTTTAAAGCCATGATGAGATAAGAGATGAACTTTGTCCTCATTTTCAGGATTGAAAATAGAAGCCAAAGTTTAATTACTGGACAAAGGGTGGGTTAGAGTGGTTTAAAAGTCTTAAGCATAAGATCATAATGTTTAGAAATCTAACCACTATTTTGGCAGTTTAAAAGTCTCGTACTCAGGCTCAATTTCGATCATCATCGGTGGTTTTGAGTCGAGGTGACGACGGGATGATGGAATATTAAAATGAAATGACTCATTTTCAGGAAGTGAAAGGGAATCATTGCTAAGCAATTCTTCAAGGAAAAGGATATCCCCTTCAGAGTCATAGTCATCATTATCAATCTCCAGGTGGGCCGCATCGGAGTCCGTCCGGAGGTAAGAAATAAACGATCTCCCCATTAAGTGAGTTCTCTGTCTCAAACGAGGATAGGAAGATAGAGAGAAAATTCGATATAGCACAGAATTTTCAGGAATGGCAATTCTCTTCGGAAAGGTAGAGGAGATGAATTTTCATACAATAATTTCTCAACAAGATGAATGTCTTCCTCAGGATCAAAGTCGGCTTCATTAATTCCCAGTGAAATTAAATCAATATGAGCGAGTTCAAACGAAAGAAAGTATCCTCGAGAAGAGAATTGATCTTTGGAGAAGAATTATCGAAGGTAATTCTTGATTAAGCATTAAAATTCGATAAGACTTAATTCGGACATTAAAGTGACTGCGGATCCTTTCTTCAGTAGAACATGATTTCTTTATCAAAAAGATGGGTTCGTAATATAAATTTCCTTCGGAACGTCCTCATCAGAAAATGACTCGTCGTCACTAGAGGAAAAATCGTCGTCAGCATCAGAGAAAGGATTAGAGAAAGTTGTAAAATTATCACAAATGGGCACATCACTCACTTTTGATATCAGAAGAATCTTTGGACTCACTTGGGATTGGGATAAAGTTCTCAACACTAGACTTTATTAATCCATCCGATTCCGTTTCTGGAATAGTGTAAGATTCTTGTCCCATACTAGAGAGGTTATCGGGCTCCCTCGGTTGGTAAGGAAGGGTTGTGTTGCAAAAGTATACATCCTTATCACTTCCGATCAATCATCATCATCACTCATAGGTAAAAAGAATTGAAATGTTGTGAAGGATAAGTACCAAGATTAGCCACCTACTCTAGTTGCTGAAGGTTTTTCTTTTTATTAATTTCAATACTCATTCCATTGAAGTTTTCCTTAAGCTCATTAATCTTAATGTCAATATCAATCTTCTCATTATGATAATCCTTAGTATTTATTAAACTTTTCATTTTCATCTAAATGACTGCTTGCTTCAATATTCCAATTATCTTGGATAATCATTTCTTGATGAAGGATAAGCATGGGTTGCCACCTACGAAGCGCTTATTTTTTTTAACCGAGTCTTGAGCCTGACTCGATCCCCCATACTTGAGTTGGTCAAGGAGGATAGAAATAGAGAAATGGAACATCCAAGATAGGAATGTCCTCTTCATAGATCATCACCGCGCTTTCAGAAAAATGCTGGAAAGCTTTAAAGCCCCGATGAGATAAGATATGAACTTTGTCCTCATTTTTGGATAAAAATGGAAGCAAAGTGTCAAACATTGGAGAAAGGGTGGGAAGGGTGGGTAAAACATTAGGCACATGAACATAAAGTTCTCTTGTCGAATTATCAGAAATATCATCCACCACTTTAGTAAAAACTCCCGTATTGGGCTCAAAGTAAATTCCATCATCCGGCGGTTTCGCAGGAGGACGAGGAGATTATGGAAATTAAAATGAAATGACTCATTTTCATGAAGTGAAGGGGAATCATTGCTAAGCAATTATTCAATGAAAAAGATATCCCCTTCAGAGTCATATTCATCATTCTCAATGCCCGGTAGCATAGAGTCATCCGGAGTAGGAAATAAATCGATCTCCTCCATAAGAGAGTCACTATCTTCAACGAGGATAGGAGATGGAGAGAAATATTCGATTACAGCATTAGAATTTTCAGAATTAAATTCTTTCGGGGGTCGAGGAGATGAATTATCATACTACAATTTCTCAACAAGACGAATTTCTTCCTCAGGATCAAAGTCGGCTTCATTAATTCCCGGTGGAATTAAATCAATATGAGCGAGTTCACCAGAGAACTCCTCGAGAAGAGAATCAAACTTAGGAGAAGAAATAATCAAAGTGTCTCGATTAAGCAAGGATTCTATAAGATCGGACTCTACATTAAAGTGATGCGGATCTATCTTAGTAGAAATGATTTCTTCATCAGAAAGAGGGTTCGAAAAAAATTTAAAATTTTCTTTCGGAACGTCCTTATCAAAGAATGACTCATCATCACTAGAGAAAAATTCGTTGTCAGCATCAAAGAGAGGATTAGATCCCGGGCAGCGGCGCCAAAAATTGATTTGAATTTTTGCTATATATATAATATATAAGTAATACATATATATAACTAAATATCAAATAAAAGGAGAGTAAGTATTCCGTAAGGCTTTTAAAGAAGGGGATTTACTTTTACCCAAAGTAAAACCCTAAAAATCCTTCCCGGGTCGTTTCCCGACGAGGCGTGAATTGAAAATTGAGGTTACGTTCGTGATCGCGTGTTTGAATGATTCAATATTTGATTTGTATTCTATTTTAATAATGAAAACGTAAAAACACGAAAAAGCAAGTAAAAACAAGTAAACAATTAAAGCATTTAAGATAAAGCAAGAAAAAACAATAATGGGAATTATAAAACGCGACATATAAGCAAAATATTCAAATTTTAACCTTACAACCTCAAATTTAATTTTTATAAATCCTAATTGACTAAAAATAATTTTAGAAAAAAAATTATATATTTTTTATTTAATATGAATTAAAAACAGTTTTAATAGAAAAAATTAATTAAAAATATTAAACTAGTTTAGAAAATTATGAAAAATTCAAGAAAAGTAATTTGAATAATGCTAAATCTAGGAAAAATAAAATGGAGAAAACAACTTATTGAAATAAGCCAGAAATAAACTAAAATGGGCTGTTAGGCTTAATGACTAAAAAGAGTATAAATAAATAATAACACAAACCATAACCGAAAAAGACCCAAGGGCGAGTGGTGTTGAGGTGCGTGTTAAATATGTTGGTGTGTTAAAGGGGAGGTTACAGGTTCGACCCATGTGACCTCTCTTTTTTACAAAACATTTTTTTTAAACTTATAAAATAAGCAAAAACAAAGAACTTTAACAAAGCAACTTTTTACAAAACTTAAAAATGAGCTAGGAATAAGCAAAAATAAGTTGACAGACTTGGTTTTTTACTAAGTGATTAAAAGCCTAAACTGTCTGGCTTTTTTAGAACTAACAAGCACACAATAAAGGTAAATAAGCTAAAATAGATGATAACCTAACACTAATAAGCACTAAGGAACTAAACAAGCAAAGAAAATAAGCTGGAAAGCACTTAAAAAGATAAAAACAGATTACTAAAGAAAACAGTTTAAAGAGCTAATGGTTACTTTTAAGCTAATTTTTAAAAGCCATAAGCTATCCTTATGGCTTAATGACTTATATGCAGGTCAAGCTTGTCCTATAAGCTTCAAGAATCAGCAAAGAAAAAGCATTTTGAAATACATATAAGCCATGAAAAAGGCAAATGAAAAAGCTAATTACATTGTGATTTTGGTTTTTTTTTCAAAGGTTTTAAAATGACAAAATGGCTTTTGCAGCCTTGATTTTAAGCTGTAAAATGAAAACTAAAACCCAAAATAAGATAAAACATATTGAGATTATAAACCAATGAGCTTATACAATGAATTTCATAACCTAAAACTAATTTTAACTAATCTAATTTTAAGATTGAAAAATGGACCTTTTAAAACTTAAAATGACCTTGACAGATTTTGTACCAAAACAAAAGTTTTTTTTTGAACGGCGACTTTATTAGAACCACTAGCAAGGAGCTAGAAAATTACAAAGGAATCAAAAAAGGGTGTTGAAGCCAACTAACCCAATTCAAAGTTCTATTACATCTAGCTACACACCAATAAAAAGAGCGTAAAACAATATTGTCGAAAATAGTATCCTTTCGGGGAATAGGAGAGATCCTTTCGGGAATAGGAGACACAAACAAAAAATAAGAGTATTAGAAGTGGTTCTTGAAGGTTCCAAATGCTCAAACAAGAATTGTTTTAAACGCCTTCCCAACACCTCTTTCGTTCCCTTTTTTTTTTTTTCAGAACCTAACTGTTAAATACAATATATCGAAAATAGAGTTTCTTGTATAGAATATTTGAACCAAGAGGAAGCAATCTGACTGTACGATCATAAGGATGTACATCCAAATTTCCACCATCTACAATAATTAAATTGTGAATTATCTTTCGCCACAGAGCAACTTACGGGAAGAATAAATGGGACGAAAATCCTCGACATTATGTGCTGCGCAGTGATCACAAAGAGGGACTCAAAAGCCAAAGACGACGGAATTGCCGAGAACATTTTTCTATGAGGACCAAAATTCGATTAGTTGGTAAACGATCGATTGATTAAAGTGTCCAAGCAAAAAAACGTTTTACCTTTATCCGGAATACTTTTAATCCATGGAGTAGGATGGAACTTCCATTTTAGGGAGGAGGAGAAAAGCCTCATTCTAACATAATAGTACATCCTTGAATGAAAATCACCATCGCCATTTAAGTCCCAATACCATCTGTACATCAATATTAGATAATAAAATTAACCGTATCAAGTAATATCGAAAGCTGATCATTTGTTGTTGTGATCTACATTCTCTTTCTGGACCATGGACGACGGAAATCGGGAAGAGGAGGATAGAACGTATTATTATCATGCAACGATACTAATTTGTTCCTTTTATTCTACTTCAAGATGGCAAACAAACGAGAAAAATGAAAGCTTGAGATGATTTAGTATAGACCAATCCAATAGATCTTTTCAAAAGCTTATACCTGTACCATTTCACACTACAACGAATCTTACAATAAGAAATGAGTGACACCTTTGACTTTTTTAAGGGATCGTAAACTTTGTTATGATGGAGCTCCATGTCGAATTGAACATGCAAGTCCAGTAAAGATCTATGACCATTCTAGCATATGGATAAAGATGTATTTAATTTCGCGGGGACCATAAGGAAGTTTATCATGAGAAATGGTAGCGCGGCCATACTCCACTTGAAAAAGAAGGAGCCTGATTATTGAGAAGCGGAAGAAAGAAAACCTAGAAAACTCCAAACCCTTTTCCGGAATTTGTTAGTAAAGCAAGCACATAGACCATTTGACCAAGCAATCTACTTTCTATCACTCTTGAAAGCCATTTTAAAAACATTCCTACGCGATCTCTCCCTATAATTAAAGAACAAGATTTGGGAAACTATTGAAATATCGATCATGTTGTGATAGGAGTCAAGAAAAGAATATACCGATTTAAGAAATAGAAGGGTAAGAGACCACCCGACATTATAATGGTTATTAAGTTTACCACCTAGACAACCTCTTTTTCTTTTTATTAATGTCACGTCCAAGCTTTTAGAAGATATTATCTACTACTAAAATTACCCAAGTATTTTTAAACTTTGAAAATAGAGTTTCTTATATCAAACAACAATAGGGACTTAGCAGCTTCGCCACACAATTTATCTGGGTTTACCCGACACCACGAAGATATGACTTCTGAATTTTTATTGACACATACCAGAAAGAAAGTAGGAGGAAGATATCACAGAATATTTCAAGATACCTTTTACGGTTTAGAATGAGATCCCTCACCAATATAAATACCGGGTCGTTGGCGTAGTTTAAATGACGACATGTAAGTTTTAGAAGGGTCAATCTTGGATCCTTTGAAAATTTCCCGCTTCAACTGCCCGGGTAATCATGATAAGTGGAAGAGAACTCCATAATGAGTAATAAAAACAAACAGGGGATGCTAAGGGGTTTCCCCAGTTTCATCATAGTTAGTGCCTTCGGTTATTTAAAAAAATGAAATTTGATAGAATTGAAATTCACGTAGTTCTGGGACTCCCGTTAACTAAAATAAAGGCTCTTCCCTGAAGACAGAATTCCACGAATCCATGACGCCATTTAGGATCCGAATCAAAAGAGATGAGAACTTCATCAAGATTAATCCATCTAACGAAATCATAAAGCTTTGGGGGAAAATCGACATTTTGTTTAATTTGTTTTTTTTTAGTTTGTTTTTTTAAAAATCTGGCTTGTTGCTTTTTAAGTTTGCACCGAGCTAAGATTTCAATGATAATAAAAGGCCCATCGAGATATTCTGTCTATTAGGACGGAATGCAGTCTGAACTCTGAGATAAGATCCGATATAACAAGGGAAAAGGAGAATGTAGGATCTTAGTTAAACGACTTTGTAAAGGTTCCTAATTAAAGGATGGGTACGGTAGTCACTAACAATTTCGGATTTCAGAACTTTGGCTGATGAGGGCCACAAACGAAGAGTTGCATCCAATTGCAAAATATCATGTATCAAAAAACCATTTACAGCTATGCAAAAAGCAGGACAAACGGGTCCAATTACGTACGAAAAAATTCAAAAGTAAAACCGTCTGGCCCAGGGGATTATCAACTCCACAACCCCACGGTGTGCGAATATTCTTCATTTGAGATGGAAGGATTCCAAATTCTAAGATTGTTCTTATTAGAGACGATTAGGAGAAAGGACAAAGTTTAAGATACTCGTCTCAGACCGGGTCTTGGAATCTGTCGTAAAGTTTTGCCTTTTAAACTTTGTTTAACAAGATCAGGTCGACAATCCCATCACATCTACATAATACTTTATGAAAGATTGGCACCGTTTTTTGTTATGATAGCATGAAAGTTTTTTGGAGTTCTCGTCACCCCTCGATTGCCCACCGAATTTTTGCATTTTTGCTTGATATCACGGTTGTTTAGAAAGATTGACGCATGTTTGTTGGAATTGTTTCAAGACTTCCAAAGAGGAAAAAGATGTCGTCGGTGAATCTCTTGATCTAACACTTTATCAATGTCCAATTTATTTAGATTTTAAGATCTTTAGAAAGACCTACTGTGCCTTTTGAAATCCAAACGTCCATGCTCGATTCTCCTTTTTCAAAATGTGAGCTTTTTTTAAACCGAATCTACATTGGAATCATCAAAAGTAAAGAATTCCAAGATTTTGCGACAAGTCATCGTATCAGGAAGCTCCAGCCTCAGAAGTGTAAAAAACGAAATCGAGTAGAGGCCAAAATAAGAAAAGACTTCCTTAAGTAAAATAGGCCTGTGGTTATGAGAGGTGAGATTTCCAGACAGATGGCCGAAATGAGAAGGAAAAGCTGAAAGTAAACCATTTTAGTCATAAGAAACTATCTAATTTACTAGCTTGGATAGCCGTAAGGATTGAGCCTATGTGAAAGAGAAGAATCCTTCCAGCTGGATATAGCCTTTAAACCCGAATTAGAAAAATAAGGAATTAAACGCGTTAGCTCCCATGACTGTTAAAAACCGTTCCCCACCGTTTCCATCTCCTCAATCATCTAACTTCGTTGAAATCCCCATAATTATACTTTCTCCCATTCTAACTAGTGATAAGAGATTCGAGATAATCTCACACTACGTTTAGATGAATGAATCAGATTGGGCGGTATGACGAAATAATTAATACTTCTGATTGTTCGGTCATTCCTACGTCCTATACAATAGCTACTAAAAATTTAATTATAGATTATTATGATGATCCCTTCTTGAAGAAATTAGTATCCCAAGCGCAAAGATTTACCACTGATTGCCAATGCTCTCTAAATAATGTGTCGAAAAATAGTTTCTTTTTTTTTTTCTCTTCTCCCTTCCTTCTCTACCCAACATGTAAATTTAACCTCATAGCTCCGAAACACTCTTTTTTAATTTACCATCTTAGTTTTTGAATAGACCAACAAACTTACTTTATGTTTAGAATTCAATCCTTGATCCAAATTTCTTAGCCTATGGATCCATAGGCCTTGGATATTTAAAAAAAGACAATTCATCGGAAAAAAACTAATAGTTCTTTGAGTTCCAATAATCTTCTTGCCAGTCTTTAGTACAACATTCCATCGAAAAGCCACAATAGTTTGACCCATGTAAAATCTTTTATTCTATAAATCTCCAATATGGAAACCGCCTTCCTTGATCTTAAACCCCATTACTAAAACTTTCAGAAAGAGACTTTGTTCACGGAGGTTTTTCTGCTTCTTTCTAATACTCTCGAATTACTCCTTGGCAGAATTCCTTTATAGGAGGTCGAACAGATTCAGCTCAAGGAATATCTTGCATTTATTACTTGCTTGGGATATCATTTTGGCAGTGTTGTTTTTGTGAAAACTCCGGAGATAAGGAGGATACTGGTTGACGTATCCGGGGTTACTTACTTTTTAGTGCGTTATGTCATGTAAGTGTTTTATATTGAAAGGATCAGACGATTCCTCATTATCATTTGAATCACCATGTTGATGCTCGAACCTGATTTCACAATGTTGTTGTTCATTGATCTCTAGCGGATTCTCGTCGTCCGAGAACAAATTCTTTTCTAGAAGGAACATCTATTGTTGGATGGAGACAAACAAAAAAGTTCAATGGCACGAGCCCAAAAAAACCTTCCCTTTTACAATAAAGCTTAACTTTCCAAGATGTTCTTCGTATGGCTGGTCTTTATAAAAATATGTTTCCTTGCAACAAGAGGTCATCAATACCCATCTTCTAATTCAAACCAATTTCCCCATTTAGAACTGATTTTTGAAAAGTTGAACGACTCTAGGCATTTAAAGGAATCCTTCAATGTGACTCCTAATTATCCGTTCTTTAGCTGTGTGATATCGGATTTGGCATTTACAAAGATGGCGAATACCACGAAGCAACCCCAACATTTGTTCCATGAATTTCGATTTTTATAGACCTTAGATGCTTTCAATTCAATCATAACCCACATCCTCCTAGGTAAACAAACGAGTGTTATGAAAACTCGTTAGACAAAAAGTACATGTAAGTTTACTTATTGGAAGGGAAAATTGGGAGAACTTTTCGCCATAATCACAATTCGTGATGATTCTGTTTCACCAGGAAAGAGAAGTTAAACCAAAGACGGTTTCAAATAATAGACGAAATAAGATCTTTTGGTCCACCTTGATTTGGGACAATTATAGAGTGCTTAAAACCGTTAATTACCAGAGGGCATCCGAGTTTCTCTTTCTGAAGGTAGAGCTTTTTGCCTTTCAAAAAGAGCAAGGTTAGAGATTAGATTAGCAGATAAGTGAAAACGACCAATCCAAATAGTTTTGAGATTCTCAATTAGACGATCAAGATTGAGAACATTAATGAACCGAATAAAAGCGAAACGCTTCCCTGCCTTAGATCTCTTATTAGGAATGAACACATCGACCACGGTGCCGTAACCGTTACATACCTTCCAAAGGTCCCTACTTGAACAATCATCAGGGAAATTAGAGATGAACACCGACTTCGAGATCTTGGAGGTTTGGTCGATTTTGGATTGAATGGAGTTCTGGAAACAAAACCCTATGTCTAAAAGCGATATATAAAATAAGTAAAACGGAAATATAAAATAAATAAGAAAGGACAATCGAATCTGAACCCTAAGGTCCCAGGATGAGAAAGACGCCTAACACGCTCGATATGAGATTCATCAATTAAATGACGGATCCCAATTTCAGGGGTTATAACGATTTCAAACACCAAGGATTAAGGGGATTAGATCGGAAGATTGGGAAAAGGGTTTGATCGCCGCCATTAAAAAGGGGATTTTTGAATTAGGGATTTTTGAATTAGGAGATTTTTGATCGGAAGATGGTGTATGAATTTTTTCCAATACGGAGACAAAAGAAAATCTAACCAACACTTATCTAGTGCATTTTGACACCATAAACAACACAAAACCAACTCTGAAAATCTGTTTTCAAAGTACTTATCAAATAAGCTATTCTAAAGTGATTTAACACCACAAATTTAGACAACTTATAGACAAAAACATAAAACTCACTTTAAGACTTGAAAAACTTATAAAAACATATTAACACAACTTAAAAAGGCTTGTTAAAGTTGGATTAATGACCCAAACAGTTTTAACACTTATTTTGACCCATTTTCCTTCTTAACCCAAACACCTCTTTAAGTATTGATAATTCATTTTAAAAGTTATTCAAACTGAAATAAGCCAAGAATTTTAAAGATAGATTATAAACTAACAATATTAAGCACTAATAAGCAAATAAAACACAAACATAAGCATTTAAAATAAGCAAACAAGATAAGCAGTATTAAAAACTAAAATTGGCAGATTGCTTAAAAGCTTATATGACTTAAGGCTTAAACTGTTTGGAGTTTTAAGTACTTAATAAGCATTAAGAATCCTAATAAGCTAAAAATAAATATTAAACTAGACCTAGTAAGCACTAATGAATAAAAATAAGCAAATCAACTAAGCTGAAAACATCAAAAAGCAATGAAACAGTGAACTTTAAAAATGACTCTTTAAAGGACAAATTACAGATTTCAAGCTAATATTTAAGACTCAATAAGCTAAAATGAAATGCAAATAAGCTGAAACAGACATAGCCCTAAACCTAATGACTCAAATAAGGAAAAAAAATAAGCAAAACATTTAAGGGAATAAGCTTAAAAAGGGGCAAAAGAGAATGGCAGTTTACACTAATGGTTTTTGGCTTTTTAAAGGAAAATGACAGATTTAGAAACATAACAATAAGACTCATTATGCAAAAGTTTAAATACTGAGAACTTAAAACAGATTATCCTAATACTTCAATTAGCTAAATAAGCTAAGACATGATCTATGATGACCTACACTATAAGATTCTAAAAACAGGCTTAAAAACTTCAAAATGCTCAACTGATTTTGATCAAAAGAACTCAAAGGGCTAAACAGACAACATGACCCCAAAACAGATTCAAATTGAGGTTCATAAAACTCATATTGATCACTAACAAAACACATCTTAAACATACTAACTCAAATAAGCAGTTTGAAACCATATTTAACTAGCAGACTTGAACATAAGAAGAAAAACTAACATCAAATTAATCAAAACTTAATCCTAGCTTATGAAAGCTAATACTCAGACCTTATATGAGCTTAATAAAACTGTCTTAGACCCTAGAAGCTACACAAGCAGTTTTACATACTATTTTGACCCATTTTGAACCTTAACCCAAACACTCCTTTAGCTTTTAAATTTAATTTTTTACATAAAAATAGATTAAACTAGGCTATGAAATGCATAACAGATGATGAACTATGATGATAAAAGACAAATGAGCATTAATCATTCAAGAATAAGCACTGAAAATAAGCAATAGACAATAAGCAGTTTAAAGCACAAATAAGACAGTTTAAAAGAAAACCACATCTACATGATTTCTAAGCATAAGACTGAATCAAAAGCAACAATAAGGCATAATAAGCATTGATAAGCAAATAATAAGCAGAAAATAAGTAGCTCAAATAAGCAAATGCATAAAAATAAGCTAAAAAGTAAATAAGCTATAAAAAACAGAAATTGAGAACTCGCAAGTGCCCTTGCTTAAACAGGGATAAACAGGCTCACAAGAGCTTATCTACAAAAGCTCCAGCTTATCTTATTATAAGCTGGTAAGTCCATAAGCCCATCCTTGTCTGGCTTATCATCCTTATAAAAGCTTAAGGTGACTTTAAGAGTGGATAAAACAGGAAAGCTTAGATAAGCTTTTGAGGAAGCTTATCTAAGAAGTACAAGTTATAAGAGCTTATAAAAATAAACTTGGAAGCGGTTTTAACATAAAAAGTATAAAAGTAAAACATAAGACATTAAAACTGAAATTTCATTAAAACTTTTTGTTATCATCCCTCCCATTCCGTGTTCTCCCTCCTAACAGGATTCGTGGTTGTGGCAAAAGCATTTCCAGTCCTAGACCTCTTGTTATCATCCCTCTCATTCCTGTCCTTGCTAGGTTCTCCCCCATTACCTCTCTTCTCAGGGTTCTTTTTTATTGATCCATTCCTAATGGCTTCATCAGTCAAAGTGCCAGCAATCTGCACAGCCTTTTGAATGGTCGTTGGTTCCGTTGCCGTCACTATTTCTCAGATCTGTAGGGCAAGGCCATACACGTACCTCTCAATTATTTTATTTTCTAGGCTTATTTCCCCTACACTTAAGTTGAAATTGTCCCCAATGTTCTTAAAAGTGCATGTAAAACGAATAAAGGGAAAAGAAAACAAGTAAAAGAAACTAGTACTCTCTTGGTTTGCTCAATAATGGAGAAGAAACATGCGATAACTGGATAAAACCTCCTCCAATAATCATCATATGAAAATTCTAAGAACTTCCAAGCTTTTTCTCATCAAATATAACCTGTAAATCAAAGATAAAGACAACTACACCAAGCGTAAAATCGGCGGGATAATGATATATACAAAGAAACTTTAAGGTTGACTCTATGAAAGCAGTTAAGATAATATGAAAGTGATGATATAATCATAGGTTTCTACAGGTTTACAAGAAAATTACAAATTTTAGATATTACACAATTTATTTTTCGAAAATAATTGAAAGTTTTTGAATTTTTACATGGCTGGGGATGTGACGCCGTCAGGATGAATCCTGACGCCGTCTCCAACGTCTATGAAGATTTCTTCTTCATTTTTCTTGAAAATTTTCATGCACACAATTTTATTAGTTATATCCTGTGTAAAATACTGCATAAAACATGAGATTAATCATTACAATCATATGACTCGAAACTGACGTGAATTAATCTAAACAATTTATTTTAAATGTTTGAATTGGTTCTTATAAACCGGATATTTTTCTCTATACTTATTTTATGCAAAATACCTTTGATTGTCAATAAGACGAAGTTAAAAACAAAACAAAGCATAATTACAAAATAATTCAAACATAAAGAAATAAACGAGAAGAATTAAAACACAAGATACTAATAAATGTGGGAAAATAAATATTGGGTTGTCTCCCAAAAAATGATTTTCTTTATTTATGAGTCTTGTAGCTAGACTTGAAGTCACACGTCCTTACGTGACTAGTTCTTCATCCACAATTCCAGTCAAATATTCGGGTCCAAGCTCCAGACATTCTTTGTAAAACCCTCTTCTTTTGTCCTCCTTGTTCCTAAGGTAGACTGACTTAATGTGCTCTCTTTCTAGGTCTGATAACAAGTTGTACTGTTCTATCTTATGGGGTATCTTATAGGCAATTTCATCGGTCCCGTTTGTGAACCTCACTACTCTTTCGGGTGGGTCATAAGTCATGTTGGATATTTCAACAAAGGGTTTCCCTAGTACCACTTGTGACAACCTAGGGTCTATGATTGAACTAATATCCTCAACAATCATGAAGTCTATGACATAAGTGAAGTTTCCTACAAAGATGTGTATCCCTATTATCATGCCATGAATTGTGAACTCTCTATTTTTTTTCCCATAGGGTCAAAAGTTTTCTTCTTATGATCCAAATCATACAGCATTCGGGTCGTGATTTTCAATGGCGCGTTAACGATTATGTAGGCTTTTTCAATCATGCACAGTCCTTTGTTTTGGGTATTTTTAAGGTTTGACAGACATCCTTCTGTGACGATGGGGTTTCTCATAAATATTAAAGGGATTGGACCACACATTAGATACTTATGATATGCTAGCTCGTTCCTAGTTGGAATGTTGTCAAAATACTCACCTCTAATTCTCATGCTTTGGAGTTTTCATAAACTTCAGCCTCCTCCTTGCGGGAGTCATCATACTTCTTGATTATTTCAATAAACATCACGTCACCATCATCCCCTTTCGTGCAAACAAATTTTGTGTCGGATGACTCGAGAACCAAGTCGAGTGATTTGAAGAATGAATTGAGTTTATGAACTTTTTTGATGACTAACGAAACTGATGGATCAGGTGGCGAGGAAGGGTTGGTATTAATGTTTTTCGGATTGTCCTTTCCTTCTCGCTCTTCTTCTTCTGGCTTGTTATTTTGGGATTCGCCCGGCCGCTTGGGACATATTGTGATAGCGTTGATCAAACTATGGATTAGGGTTGAGCATTGAGGGTCTTCTGTTGGGTAAGAACGAGCAGACAAAATGGAGAGGTAAAGTTAACATTCAGTTTTAGGTTCTTAACCGTGTCGCTATGAAGCACTCTCGTTATTCGATCGGTGATGGCCTTCAAGACTGTGTCAATTTTGTTGGTCATCTCGCTTTGTTGTTGTTTGGAATCCGCTTCAAACTTAGACAATCTAGCGTTTTGAGATGCCATGAAGTTGGACACCAATCCTTCGAGATTTAATTGATTGTTAAAACTTTGAGGATTGTTGTTGAAGGAGCGGATCAGGTATGAACCGTTTGGCTGAAACCGATTAGGTGGGTCTGAAAATTATTTTGAGAATTTTGGGGTTGTCTCCACCTAAGGTTTAGGTGACTTTTCCATGATGGATTGTAGGTGTCACCAAGATTGTTTTTGCTCGGGTTTGAAAGTGAACCGCTTACCTCCCGCTTCGTCGGTACACGAGGATGCGTAATCAACAAAAGCTTACTCGGGATCTTCCATGCAGTACTAAGTGTCGCGGGGACCACTGCAGATCTCGCATGAAGAAGAGATCTTATTCACTTGAACAAGTTTCTTAGGAGCAAGATGAACTTCCATCAAGCGTTGGGTTTGATTTTCAAGCTCGATGAGGCGACGGTTGGATGTACTCGGGACATCTTGAGGCAAATAGATTGCCTTGACCGGTTTAGTAAAGTCCCTTGGGTCGTTCCAACTTTCGTTTTCATAGAGGGCGAGGTCCTCTAATAATGCCCAGGATTCTTCAGCGTTTCTGTCACGAAGCTTACCACCGGTCGATTGATCGATGGTTCGTCTTGTGGCGGGATTGACATGGTCATAAAAGATTTAGACTTGGAGTCAAAGATCGATGCCATGATGAGGGACTTTTTAGAGTAAGTCCTTGAAACGAGTCCATGCTTTAGAAAGAGACTCTCCTTGATGTTGTTAGAACATAAGTATGTCGTTACAGAGTTTTACAGTCCTTCTTGCAGTCCTGCTGGTGAAAAATGAAGCAAGGTTTTGAGTAGTAAGATCCTCCCATTAAGATGATCCTGCAGGAAGACGTTCAAGCCAATTGCTAGCTGATCGCGAATGAAATTGAAATACAACCAAGCGCAATTCTTTCCCTAATGTCAACCGGTTAAGGTCAAGTGAGTCCACTTATTTTTAGAAAATCCTTAAGTGTAGTTTGGATCCGCAGAATACCAAAGTCCCCGTGGAATAGAGCAATTGAACCGTTGTGCCACCAACCGGATGGTGTCAGATCGAAGAGGTACTACATTGTTCCCTTGCGGTGACTTCAAAATTTGGGGGGGTTGGGGGTTCCTATCAGCCCGTGGAGCTAGGTTTGGAGTAACTCCAAGAGTACGAAAGGATTTTCGTCTCCCATGAGAAGTCAACGAAAGAGATTAACAAACAAAAACATCAAGAAAAGATAGGCTACGAGAAAGCTAATATACCAAAAATAAAATTCTCAATTGATAAAAATCAAGCGAGTAGACCTAAGTTAAACAATGATCGAAACCTAACTATTCCCCAGCGACGGCACCAAAAACTTGAATGTATGTTTGTCGTTAACTTTAACAAATTTTACAACTCCTAAGGCATGCACTAATTGTTGCAGGTATTAATAGGCAAGACTCGGGGGTTGTTATTGTTCTCTAGGGGAATAGTTAGTACGGTCTCGATCATGATCTTACTAGTCTACGGGTTGTGAGAAAGATTCTTTTTTGTAGTTTTATTTTATCGAAAACAGTAAACAACATTGTCTTGAAAGGTTGATTGTTTATCCAATTAAACTTAAAATTAATATATCTAAACTACTTTGTGATAATTATAAGGTAAACAAAACAATTTACCTTAATCATGAACTACTCCTTTATATTGCTTCGTCTAATTCGGTTGCTTTGTCACACGTGTTATATCTGTGTAAGTATTTTTTTAATGTCATGAGACGAATAACACGAACCCGCCGTTTCTACTAATATTCCGTAAGGCAGACCATAAGTCTTAAGAGTATATAAGATACGAAGAATATTACAAGGCCCATAAAAGTATATTAAGTGCAATTGAAATATCTTGAGAGGGATTAGCCATATTAGGAGTAAGGTAGTATGAAGACTGTTACCGATGGTATCCTTTCTACACACTAGCGTTTCCCTAGACGTTTATGCCAATTTAATATCTTATTGTTAGTTTTCTAAAGCCTAACGCGCACATCCATCACAAGAAGCAACATTAAAAGGATCTACAATCTAAGTTGTATACAATCATAAGTAAATACTAAAGGATCTAGCCTAGCATGTTAAGAACAAGAGAAGCACAAGCGATAATCAAACAACACATAGAAATATTGAAAGATTAAATGGATAGATGAACTTCACTTGATTAAAACATGGATAAAGACTGTTACAATAGGGTTTTAAGGCCCTAAAGACGGCCTAAAAGCTGCCAAACTCGAATATAAAAGTTAGGGTTCGTCTCCTAAAAGTTACACACTTAAAGCCCTAAAATCGGTTTTGTATATATAGAGAAATCGTCCTGACGGCGTCGTGTTGTAATCATGACGCCGTCGCCACGTAGAATCTTCTAGAGCCACTTTAAGTCAGCTACGTCTTGACGCCGTCACCAAATCCATGACGCCGTCACTTTGAAAATCCTGACGCCATTGCTTGAAGTCTGCAACGTCGTCTCCACGCTCTGTTTGCACAATTCTTCAAGATAAATGGTGTAGAGTCGTAGTCTTGTCCGTTTCTTCTCCAAATGAGCACAAGTCACGTGTATTTCCTCCAAATGCCATCCAAATGCTAAAAACGCAAAAACAAACGATTAAGCACATAATCTGGGCATATTTGCATGATTTAGGGGGTTAAATGACCCCGAAAAATTATATAAAATGATACCTCATCAATTTCCCTATCTAAATGCTTACAATTGTTATGAAAATACTTGGAAATGGTACTTAATCACCTATATTTCGTTTTTAGGTACCTTTAAGCATTTTTACGAGAAGATACATGATTGGGACGTTGATAGCAAACAAAGTAAGAATCTCAAGACCAATTACGGCGTAACCACCCCGCAGGTGTTACGCCTTAACACTTATTAGGCAACTATGGTCAGCATCTTGTTAGACAATGAATAAAAGTGTAGGTATAATATTATTAATGACAATTATTTATAATGGTGAAATCCTAATATCCAAAACCCATAAATCGGGTTTGGGCCTTTTTATCCATCTAATACTCCCCCACAGTCCGAGCGGTAAGATCCTGAAAGCTCGAACTGGAGTAGTAAACAAAAACAAAACATTAACCTAATAAAAACATTAACATAATAAAAAATGAACCGGCTCGTGACCGAAGCACGAACAACAATATAAGATTGTGTTGATTTGTGACCTTAGCACAAATCACCAGCACAAATCACGATTGTGTGGATTTGTGACCTTAGCACAAATCACCAACACGAATTACGGGATAAACCAAAGTATCTCGGACCAAGATAAACTAAAGTATCCTAATGATCGTGTGGATCTGTGACCTAGCACAAATCACCAACACAAATAAAAATAAACAGTGAAAATATTAAATAAAAACATAACTTTTTTTCAAACATAAAAAAATGTATAAATTGATCCCTTGTTAGCTTCCATCAGCCGACACTTCCTTTGCTTTTTCACAAGTTAATACACTAATGAACTTTATGAGTCTTCTTTGGCCGTCATCAGACACCACACCATCCTCTTCCATAGCCTCAAAGTTGCTGACAACTTGAACAAAAGGATGATCGAGGTTTAGGGTTCTAACATTTTTTAAGGAAGGTTAAAGGGTGTGATGACTAGGGTTTGATGGGGTGG